>VZTZ01038482.1:33867-59784 GCA_013400955.1 Drymodes brunneopygia | reverse complement strand
TGGTGCTCGTTGGTATAAAAATGCGCTTGGAAACAGCTCCAAGAGCTAATGAAGCTGTTCTTGTGCTGATTTCTCTTACTCCGGCTCCAGTGGGCTCTGTGACTTGTACCTGCAGTAATCCAAATCCAATAAAACAATGTAAACTACTTTCCACGTGTTCCTGTAGCTTGCTTAGCTACTTTGTTATTTAAAAAAAAAATACAGAAATTGCTTCTAGTGTGAAATGTGTGGAACTTGCAGCATTTACCAGGCATTTCAGATAAACGAAGCATGTGCTCTTCCTGTGTTTTGTTCTTTTCTTGCTCCTTTGAGACTGTGGCTGCTGTAAATTTTATATTTCATCTCAGAATTTTGTAGTTCATGGAAGTTCACATTCTTTCTCATCTTGACAAGGAATTTTCATTGTTTTGGTTTTTTTTTTTTAATGTAGGAAAAATTTCAATTTGATTTCTATGCATAATCCTTGCTGCGTAACCTTGAGTGAAAGGCTTCTATTAGTCCCATGTTATCCACCTGCCAAGCTCTGATTAAATTTTAATTTAGAAAACAATCCTGTTAGTGTTTAACAAGCACTGGGCAAGGGGAACTTGCTAGCCAAGGAAGGGCTGTGCTACCTTGAGACTTTTGACTGCAAACCCTTTTTCTGTCCCCTCTTGCAGAGAAACCCAAGGTCAGCTCTGAGTAAAATAAGGTACAATTTATTAAGCTAATTACCCCTGCTCTCTCTGTACAGCACTGCTCTGTCAGTGAGGGAGAATTGCCTTGTGCCAAACTTTGTCTTGGGAGGAAAAATGGGTTCAGCCTGTTCTGCCTTCCCCCTGCTGCTCCTGAGGCACAGGAATAATGTCATTGCTTAGGATGGGGAATTGGCCAGTGCAGTGTGAGGTGGGGAGTGCAGGGTTTCTGTTTGTGGCACAGAAGGGAGCAGGAGCTGGGTGAGGAGCTCGTGCCTGAAAAACTGGGGGGGATGGAAGCAGGGAAAGCAACATTTGTCTGGAGGAAGGTTTGAGGGGCTCTCACTCCCACCCAGAGCTACCTGCACATCCCTCTGGTTCAGAGCTCCTCTCAACTTTAATCACCCATAACCACCTCATCCTGTCCTCAATCCCTGCAGTTCCTCCTCTTTGTGGGATGGGAGAGGTGTGTGTTTGTGTGTGCATGTCTGACAAAAGCCCTGGACAATAAAATTTGACTTTGCTCACTGCACTGAGGAGCCTTGATTGAGCTCTGACTTCTATTCCAGTGATCAAGCATCTGAGTTTTGTCTCTAGCTGGTCAAGAATCTGAGTTGGTGTCCTCAGATGGCCTTAGAATTTTCCCAGGAAGAATGTCTAACATCTGCAGAACTCGGAGAGGAATCTTTATCTTTTGTTATCAGCACATCTCCCCAGCGACCTCCCAGCAGCTCCCTCCCTGCTGATGTGATCAATAACCAGGATAAAGGGGGCATCCCATTCCCTTCCAATTTACAGTCAGCCCTGCATGGAGCTGGTGAAACTGAGGTTTAGAGCCAGAACCAGGTAGGTTTAGAGCTAGAACCAGGTGGGTTTAGAGCTAGAACCAGGTGAGTTTAGAGCTAGAACCATGCAGGTTTAGAGCCAGAACCAGGTAAGTTTAGATCTAGATCCAGGTAGGTTTAGAGCCAGAACCAGATAGGTTTAGAGCTAGAACCATGTGGGTTTAGAGCCAGAACCAGGTGGGTTTAGAGCCAGAACCAGATAGGTTTAGAGCTAGAACCATGTAGGTTTAGAGCTAGAACCATGTAGGCAGCTATTGGATTTCTGTGAACTGTGGCTCTACTCTGGCTTACAGAGGTCTCTCTTTCCTGTGATGCTGCATTACACCTTTTTAGATTTCTTTTGTTTGCCTGGTTGTGAAAGCCCTTAATTAACCAACTGGTGTGCTTGAACCCCTGCATATTTACTCGGAGTCTAAATTTAATTTTATCACTCATGCATAATATTAAACCCTGAAAATTAAGTCAGAATTATCCTCCTGCTTACTTTACAGCAAGTCTCTGTGTGTCATGGGTAAACATACTGTGGGTGGCCTTGGGTAAAATAAAATTTCAGTGTTTGTTCATAAGGGCAGATTTCTTCCCCTTCAACAGATAAACACCTAGCCACAGTTCAGTAGATTTTACCAGATGGTTTAATTGATGCAAGAAACAAACATCCCAAAGATGAATGTAAAACTTTTTAAAAATTATTTTGGCATTTTCATAAGCGTATTGGAAAGCTTTTTGAGTCCTCTAGTGCTCAAAAAATGATCCTTACTTCTGATGTTTGGATTAAAGACTGCCACAGCCCATTATCTCAGGCCTCTGCAGCTAAATTGGAAATACAAACCCAAAATGCATGCCCTTACTTCATCCATTCAGTACTTATCTCAGACAAGTATCATACAACAAAATTATAGCAATTGAGGAAAAAAAAAACCCTCACAGTATCACAGAGTCATCCTCTCTTTTCAGTTGTATCAGCTGAGCACTAATAATGAACATTTCCAAAATCTCCAGTTTCAGCATTGTGATGCTTTAATGCATGAGTTAATGAAGAGCTGGAGGTTATTTAATCTTATCTTTGCCTGTTCCTTGTTCAGAAAGTGCTTATCTCTTTCACAAATAGAAGAGGCATGAGCTCATTATGGAGCTTGCTATTCATGACATCACCACTCCCCTCACTGCTTCTCCTCTACGTGTCTTTTTCCTTCTAGCACTGTCTGAGCAAGGTAAATGCCAGAATCAAAGTTTGAAAACAGCTGTACTTCTCACTGGGCAATGGCTTTCAGCCTGTTCTTTGGGCAGCAAAGAAATAGTGTAGAATTGTCCAACAATCCAGGTGGGTGACCCCATCTTTATTAAAGAAATTTTCTTCCCACTTGTGGCCATGGCTTCCTTATCAGCCTGATTTAAATTGCCTTAGTTTATTGGGGGGGTAGGAAAGTGAAGGAAGCAATTTAAGTCCAAGGTCTTTTGGTTTACACTGATAGCTCTCATTGGAGTTCTTTTGTTTAAACACAGCTGGCCTGCCTTGGGCTCACACCCAGCTGAGCTCTGCCAGGTGAGATCTGCAGCCCTGCTGCTGGAGCCAGCTCTGCAGGGCAGGGAGAAACCTGGGGAGCCCTGTGACAGGGGACATCAGGCCAGCTCATTCTCCAACTGCAGTGGGTTAACTTTCTCCATGGGTGCTCTGAACCCAAATTATCAAATGTGGGCTGTGAAACCTGGTGCTCACACCTGAGCTTGTGCTGAGGGCTGAGCTGCAGCCCAGTGTTGTATTGAAACACGTAGACTTTTTAGCAGTAGTTTAGGACTACTTAGGTAGGACTAGAAAAGGCTTGCCCTTTTTCATTTTTTCCTATTTATATATATTTTTAAGACAATTGTGGATTGGTTAATGAGGTTATCACTTCTACAATTTTATAGGATAATGATATAATTTATCATCTTTCTCCGCTTTAGGAGAAAGGAATGAAAACAATTTAGAAGTTTAAAACAATTTAGGTCGGTTACAAAAACAAGGACTACGTTTATAGAAAATGCATGAGAAATTTTACTATAGAAGTAAAAATACAGAACACTTTAAAAATCAGGGTGACAGCCCAGGAGCTGGCTCCTAGCAGTCAGGGTTAGGCAGAATCTCAGGGTGATGGGGGGTTTGGAACACTGCACAGCAGCCTGTGGGAGAACACTCCTTTGGTCAGACACAGCCCACAAAGTCCAAATCACAAACAGGAAACAGGTTTTGGGGCTTGTAATTTCTCCTTGATATTATTGGAGTATCTCTGCTTTGTAATCCTTGAAGATGCTGAGGAGGGGATCTGTGAACTTGTATTTTTCTATCACTGAGATATTCTGATAGTCAAGTTTAGTCTTCCCTGACTTAAAACCCACCCCTTAGTTTTGAGTAACAAACTAACAGACCTTATCTTCGTTTCCTTCTTATTATTATGGAAATATAAACACAGGGCTTGATCACTGCTTAATGCTTGCTACGTTTGTTGTAACGTTGTGCCAAACTGCACTTTCTGCAAAATCCCATCCTCATTCCTCCTTTGCACGTGCCATTTTGCAAAGCATCTGTGGAGCAAAGTGTCTTTAACAGTAAAGGATGGTAAAAATTGTTCTGATATTAATCATAGCTATGGGGCTGTTACGATTTTATTTTGTAACAATAACACGACTCATTGCTGTTGATGTCAATCATCTACAAGACTGTTTGATGTAGGCAAAATTTAACCCTGCTTTCTAAAGGAATTGTTAGTGTGAGGCAACAAGACAAGAAGAAGTCTAGCATCAAAAAGTGTTAAAATGTTTTTCTAGTTTTCTGTTTGTCGATCAAAGCCAAGAGAACTTTGAAATGTTGATGTATCAAAAAATGTTGTGGTGCTGGGAGTTACAAATGGCTGCATTTATCCAGACTTGTACCTAGAGACAGTAAAAACTTTTATGATTATAAAGACAAGAAATGAACATTTATCTCCAAGTTCTTGTTGATGCCTGCCTGTTCTGAGTCAGTAGCAGGCCTTCAGAACAGTAAACCTTTTATTGTCTGATTGCTTTCCAAAAGCACAGTTGTCAAAAGCATGCCTGTAATGTCGTGCTGAAAGTATTTTTAGGGGGAGTAGTAAATGATGCTGGTGAGGTGTTTTCTTTTGGGGGAAAAATGCTCTGACTCACTGGCAAAAATTCAAGTGAATGACCATGGGAGGGCAGAAGTTTGTTGTTGATTTGCCAGCAAAAATGAGATGTGAACTTTGTGAACCAAAGGAAACGGGGCCACCTGACTGAAAATCTGACTCTGTGTATGGGGGGGTTTGTGCTGTTTTCCTTTCCCTATGTGAAGAAATGCTCTTATAGGCTCTCTGTATCTTTGCTTAGTTCTGTGAGTTCCTTGAAGAAAAAAGAATCAGTGAGATTTTGAGTTTTACTATGAACCCATCTTCAGGCATTAAAAGGAGAGTGGAAATTCTTGCAAGTCCTCACAGGGGTCCAGTTATTTGGAAAGAAAACGGAATTGTGAGTATCAGCCTATCTAACTTAACCAGGCCTTTAGAAGGTGAAAATGAGTGCTCCCTGCTTTCAGTAGTTGTTCACAGATTTTCCAGAGTAGGTTTGTAGATCAGTCTTGTGGCTGATCCATAAGGGGAAAGTCAGTAAGAGCATATTTTGTCTTGTTATATTCAGAAAACCTTTTTCTTCACCCAAAGCAAGCATTTCTGAAGGAATGGTATAGAAAATTGCATATCCTTTTTTTGTTTTTTTTTCCTTTGCTAAACAAGTACAGTTTAAATCTGTGTAAAAGTGACCTGGGTATGTTCATAAAATTATATATTCCATCAGCATTTTGCTGGTGTTGTCTCTCCAAGGTAACCCTTTGTTCTTCCTCTTCCTCTGCTGCTGACTTTGATCTGGGAACACTCAGTGGCTTCACCTTGGTCAAGCTGCAGTCACTGCATCCCCACTTTATCCATGTTCCATGAAACTCTGGAAAAGCTGCTGCTTCCCATTTTGTGGCAGCTCAGACAGGACAGAGCAGCCACGTTCTTGGGGTGGCAGGAGGAGCAGGGAGAAGCCCCCAGTCACTTCCAGGTGAGGTTTGAAACTCTTGGAGAAGCTCAAGGTGGCCCCAGCAGGATCAGAGTGGCTGGGAGTTCATGAACTCAGATGGCTCCAGCTCAGCCAGCTGAGGAGCCTGGAATGTGGTGATATCATGGGCAGCTCTGCCAAGGGACTGACAGAAGGAGCTTTCTGTTGTCTGGTGGATCTTGTTTCCAGAAATCCCTTCACACTTCATGGCCTGGCCTTCAGAGGTGTTCAGGGAGCTCTGGGGGTTTCACTTGGAGAGCTCCAAGGGCTCCCACCCTGGGATGTTTCCCTGAGGTCTCCCTTGATTTGCTGTGCTCCATTGCCTGTCCTTTTCAGCCTGGATTTTTTGAAAGATCTGGAAGTAGATAAAGGAAAAACAATCTGACAATTTTCAGTAGTATCATAATTGAGGTACAATCTTCAACACAGCATTCTTTTTTAGAAATGACTCCTAAGGATGCATCTCTTACCTCTGGACCCTTTTGGTGTGAGGCAATCTGTGTTTCTTGGTGGAATCCTTAGAATTTAACTGCTTTCTCCTGGCAAGTGACCATTTATTTCACACTCAGCAATGCTGGTAAGCTTTAAAAAAAGAAAATTAGACTCTCATTTTAAGTGTAGCACCATTTCTTTAATGTTATATCTTTCTACTGCACTCTCCAAACACATTTTAAAATCTACACTTTTAAAAAAAAATATTTTCAGTCATGCTGGTGCCTTCTTTCCCTTTTGCAGCAGCTGTTATTTCATGTTGTTGAATTCCCCTGTTCTTTTCACTTCAACCACAAAGTTCCTGTAAGATGAGGTAGAAGAATAAAACCTGTCATGGGTCATACATTTTGTAGAAAAAGCCCCAGACACTGAAATGCTTCCCCTGGGCCAGTGAGATTGTCAGGTGTGTCTGACACAGGTGGGAGAAAGAACAACTGCAGATCACAGAAATAAACATTCCTGCAAGATTTCCAGCCCAGCCCCTTTCACTTTCAGTCTCATTATTGGTTGTGATGATATTCCAAATTTAA
Organism: Drymodes brunneopygia; assembly: GCA_013400955.1. Lineage (NCBI taxonomy): Eukaryota > Metazoa > Chordata > Aves > Passeriformes > Petroicidae > Drymodes > Drymodes brunneopygia. Next base: position 53,172 of record VZTZ01038482.1, on the reverse strand, counting down.
TGGCTATTTCTACACAGTTAAAATCTTTCAAAGTAGAGGGGAAAAAAAGCCTTTTAAATACAAATACTCCAGCCTGTCAGAACCTGTGCATTTCATTGCTGTTCATTACAAGAAATGGCAAATTGCTTTTGGGAAAAAGCTCCCACTTGCAAATAAAATACTCTCATACTGACTTGGATGGTAAAAAAATTTTCTTTTTTATTTGCCACAGATGTTGTTAAATTTTAGCCAACTTGGAATTTTATGGACAGCAAAAAGCTTTATTTTTCTTTTGTTTTTGGGTTTTGTTTTTCCTAACTGGTACTAGTTAAATCAACCCTGGCAAAGATAAAGCCAAACTTTGACACACAAGCTTGGAATGAACAGATTCAGTCCCTTCTCATGCAAAACCCACCAGAAACCCCAAAAGGGTTATTTTTAGCTTTTGTTTTCTCCCAGGACAGATAAATGGAATCAGCTGTGACAGAGACATGATTCACCAGCATGAAAAAGAGACTGATACAATCCAGAACAAACAAACAAAAGCAGAAAGGGGTTTCAGGGGAAAGGGAGAGATGGGTTTATTTTTAGTTGGAGTCCATAGGTTTTGCAGAGATAGGATTCCTCTTTCTCCCACCTCTGCCCTGAGATTCCAACAACTTTTAGGCTAATAAGCAATAGGCAGGAACAACCTCTGTTTAAGTAGAAGTCTGAAATGTAGCAGAACCCCTATTATTTCTTTCTTTAACTCTTGCAAATATAAATTAAGACCATTCCCGTTTTTAAAGGTGCTTTAGAGGTATCTGATTGAATATTTTGAATTGACTATATGCAGAAAATGTTTTTTTGCCTTTGCATCAGGAACCAAAGTGTTATAGCTTGGCTGTTTTTTTAGTGACAGACACTTGTGTTTCTTACAAGGGACAAAGGACACTGGACTGGTGACCAGTTCCATCATTCATTTTTTTCTGTATTTTTTTTCACCTGCAGCTTTGATACATTTTCAGTTTAGTACAGATGGCTGGTATTAAAACCAGAGGTATTGCTCGAGTCTAGCAGCAGAAGCCATTAGCAAACAATGTACAGTGTTGACTTCTCTTTAAAATGCAAATCTCTCCAGCTCCCACATTTCACCAAACATCCAACCAGTGTCACCCTTTCTCTGCTTTTGCTGTAGTTCAGTGTGTCTGTGTGCAAGCTCAGATTGTTGCTTTGGTTTGGAGTCCCAGTGTGTGTGTATTCCTTACTCCTTTTTGTTGTTTGTTTTTTTTCCCTGGGTATAGGATTTTCCTTGCATTATGGTGGGCTGGATTTGAGGTGATCTCAAGCACATTGAGGTGTTTGTATGCAGCTTTGCAGAATGTATTGCTGCCTGAAGATCCTGTAAAGCTTCTGTGGCAAAGTTTGCATTTCAGTGAATTCTGAATCTGCTGCCTTTGTGTGTTCCCAGAGTGTCCCCCAGGAGTCCAAATTGTCTCCTCCTGCTCTGAGGAGAGGGCACAGAGCTGTGGGAACAGGAGACACTTCCACAGAGAATTTGTGGAGGAGACAATTTGGCTCCGTGTTGGTACCAAATCATTCCAGGCACGACTTCCTTGCATTTTCCCCAGAAAGAGGAGAGTGAACTTCCCTGCAGGAATGGTCAGGAGCTGGCCACGAGTCTGTTCATAATGCAGGCAGCCAAACAATCTGTGAACTCAATTATGCTCTATATTTAGCCATCACAGAAGCACTGGAAGGCTTTAGAATAAGTAGTGCTCATATCAAAGGAGGATCTTCCTCCCTGAAGACTTTCTTGTTAGGATTTGACCCCGTTTTCCTGACAGGCTTTATGCAGTGCTTGTGGGCTTTGTTATTTACTGTAAATAACATTTAATAATAAATTTTATATAAAGAAACTTAATAAAATTTACTGCTCCCTGAACAGGAGGGGCTGGTTTGGTGAGAGTTTACCTGTGTGTGTGTCAGGAGTCTGTGGGTGGCAAGTGCAGCATCTGCACATTTATGTTGCTTGATCCCTGCAATAGATGAACAGTTTGTTTTTGCTTGAGTAGGTGACACTCAAGTTAACTTTATAAAACAAAAAAAGAGGGAATAAAATGTGAAGTCTCTTGTGGGAATTGTTGTATGTAGAATCTCTATTCCTGGTCGCTTGCTAGTGGCAAATAAGCACAGAAAAGCTTCTTTTAGGCATTCATCTTACCTCTTCAAATTATCTGGTTGTGAGCATTTTTCTCTTTCAAGCTCATGTGAATTCTGGGAAAAAACGCCACAAACTTGAGGATTTTCATGGGCTCTTTTCAGTGAGTGTGTAGGTAGGGGAAGGAGGTGTAAGTAGGATGGTGGGTCTGTCTGAGAAGGGTGCAAGCCCAGCCTTCCTTATGTCATAAAACTGGGTGTTTGTACCAAATATGAGCAATTTTCTGGCCTGTTATCCTGAATCAGTATTGGCAGGGTTTGCACATCACAGAGCAGGAGAACAGAGAATCTCTGGGATATCCCTTCCAGCCTGGGATGTTCTGTGATTCCGTGCTTCATGATGTGGCTGAAGGATATTGGGTTTTTGGGATGGTTCTTCTGGGAGGGCAACTTTGTACTGAGGCTGTTTCTTTTTCTCTCTTTCCATACTTTGTCACAAAATTGTGCTTTTAGCAAACTCATGGAACTTATGGGGGTTTTAGCATCTACAGTCCCCTACTTTCTTTCCTCCCCATTCCTTGCAACTTGATGGTTGCAGTTTATTTAAAATTTGTCACCAAAATGTCATTTTACCAGAGGATGGCCATACCCCTTGGCTGAAAACCCATTTTAAAAAATCAGCTGTTTCATTTATAAATATGCATGTTTTGACTTAAAGCAATAAAAAAGCACCCTGAATATGTCTTACAATCTCATCCACTTGGCTTAATGCTGCCCATTAAATACTTTTTTTTTCAATAGGATGAACTTGTGAAAGTTCTATTCTCACTGCTATTGTAATTTAAAAACATAGAAAAGCCCTACTACAGATTGTCACAGTTCTTGCAAGATAACAAATACCAGATGAGTTTCCATTCTGCTCAGCAGAATAAAATGGATCAAGTTTAAGGCAGAATTTAAGGCATAAAGTAGATAGTAAGTTGTTATATAATAGTCCTAGTAATTAAACATTGAGATTCTCTTTTAAAACCATGAATGACAATCGTTTGAAAGGCCCATGATAATATTTCTTTAAAAACCTATGAAGGCAGTGATACTAAAAGGGTTTTGTTTCTCCATTGATTGTATCAGTGAAAACCTCTTGTTGGTAAAAAACGTTCTATCGTGTAGATCGTGTCTGCTGCCACAAATCAGAGAGACTTTTCTGAAATAAGAAGACAAAATAAACACAGGAAATTGCTGTTTTTCCAAGAAAGCTTTAAAAAGAAGCTGCATTATGTCACTTCAGAAACAGCGAGTAAAATTAGCAGACTGGATGTGTTTGTTTTGGTGACTTTTCACTTCCTTCAATAATTCAAACAGTTATGCTATTACTCAATGAACCAACTCATTTTGCACAATTTTGTACAAACTGATAAAAAGTCTCTAGCAGAAAGAAAAAAAAAAGGAGTGGGGGAAGGGGAGGTTTTGATCCTAGAGTGTAAATTTTCTGTATTTTTCTTGATCATTCTAGTGAAGTGACACTAGCAGAGAAGTGTGCAAGAAGAAAAACAAGACCCAAGTTTTCCTTTCTCTCCTGATTCCAAAGGCCAGAGATGAGAATGTTGAACCTTTGGAGTGCATGGCATAGGTTTACCTGCACACATGTTTAAAATCTCTACATTTATTCATGCAATAGATCACCCAAATGCTCTACAGAAACCACTGTATTTCATATTTAAGAGATGTTTCCACTGGAATGTTAACTTGTGTTTCCACCTTGTGTTTATTTCTCTGTATGGGTAGTAGGTAGGAATTCTCTTCACCTGTCTAAATTTCAATCTGTTTTTTTTCTTCTTCTCTGCTGTGTTACTGTGCATGCAGATATGGCATTTGAAATTCAACAAACAGTAAAAGCAATACAGGCCGTGGTGTGGAGTGTTATCTTTTTATGGATCTGTTGCAGATAGCAAATACTGCTGTAAAACTGACTTGGAGCAGATAAAAGTTCCCCTGGCTAAACACAAGCTTGTTTTACTGCCCTGTTTTCTAAAGGGGAGTAGGGAAAAAGTCAGGTTAATTTTCTATTTGAAAAGTATTTCCTTTCCTGGTTAGAGTACAAAAAAAGGGCTCTCAGTTTCTGGGTTCTTTCCCTTAGTTTGACACCAATTTTTTGCTTAGGCTGAGCATGTGAGGAGTCAGGTGATGTTATTTCCATTAAACTCTCCTCTATAAAGTGTTTTGTGATCTATTGGTGAAAAAATCAGAAAAGCTGTGCAAAAAGCAAAGTTGTTATTTTAGTTCACCTTGACCAGGTAGAATCACAACCTCTTAACAAGCTGCAAAGTGTGACACTGCCAGGAAGTTTGCAACCACTGTTCTCATGAAACTCAAATCAGGAAATTAACTTTAGGTGGTGGTGGGGAATGGGGTTTTTTGGGCGGGTGGTGGTGGGGATGGAGGGAGTTGGCTTCTGGTTGGTTTTTTTTCCCAGTAGGTCTCAAAACCCTTTCCAGAAGAGACTGTTGATGCCATTCTATTTAGCAGATGGAATGTGGTGCATAAAGAGGGGATGTGTGCTGTGCATTCACCACTGGAGAGGGAATGAAGTCCTCCTGGCCTTCCCAGCTCACACAGACTGTGGTACAGGGCCAGATGGATTCCCCAATGCACAATTTTCTTTGTGCTCCTTTCTGGTTTTCTCCCTCTTTTCTTCCTCACTATGAGGAGACAGCCATTCAGCAGTGAAAGAAATATATCATAAGGCAGTTTCCTTCCTTTCTGATTCTCCCAAGTGGGCCTGTATCTTTTCCTTCTGCATGTAAATCAGTCTCAAACTGCTGCAATAAAAGTCACTGCACCTGTGCAATGTCACCTCTGCACTATCCTGCTCTCCATTTGTCCTGCATCATCCCAGGAATGTTCCTGGACAGAGAGGGCCATACCAACCCTTGAAGAGCAATTTTTTCTCTTTTCACACAGCCCTTTAGATTCCTTCAGTAGTCTAGTGGGGAATTCAAAATCCATTTATAAAAACAACAGCCCTGATGCCTTGAGGGTGCTGCAGTGACATGGAATCCTGGCCTTTGCTGCCCACAGCATTTCTTACTCTTTTTTATTTTTTCCCCTTTTGTTTTCTCTGCTGAAATCTGCCAATACTTCTACAAATACAGGCAGCACCAAGCAGGGCTTTCAAACCCTGCTGGAGTCCTGTGGTGTCACTTTGCCAAAATCCTGAGCCTGCTGGGCACAGCTCAGCTCTGCTGTGGCCAGACCTGTTTTTCCTGTAGCTCCCAGTGCCAGCAGCAGGCAGGAGGAGCTGCAGCTGCAGGTGCAAGGCCAGCAGGAACCTGTCCCAGCTGGGGAATGGCTGTGCTGGGCACCCAGGTGGGACAGGGAGGTGAAGGTTTTGCCAAACTCTTTGCTCTCCAGACTCTGCAGTGAAGTGTTCTGGGTCCTGTTGTGTTTCCTCAGTGTTGGAATGTGTGCTCACCAGTGGGATGAACTGGGGAAAGGTTTGCCCCATCTTCAGCTTTTTGGAAGTCCTGCCTGCTCCTCTCCCACAAGATCTGTGGGATTTCATGGTATTGTGCTGTTTTGCTAGTGAGAATTGTGAAAAAACCCTCATATCCCTCATCATGAGCTTCTCAGAAATGTTCAGTGAGGACGAGTGGCATTGCCCACTGAGACAGTGAGTGTGGGTGAGTGCTCATTGCTGCAGCTTCCCAGCTCAGTGCTGGGGCTGTGTGCTGGGAGAACGGGCACCAACAGCACCAGGAACGTGTCCTGCATCTCCAGGGGTGCCACAGGAGCCTTTGTACCCCTGGGGGCTGGCTCTTGGGAATGGTGTTTGAGATGGAGCTCTGATTCAACACCCTCTGCTTGCACTGCAGCACCATGAGGTCACTCCCAAACTGGGACCCAGCACTTGCTGCAGGTTGTGCTTTATCTCCCTTTTTGTGGAAGGGAGCCATGAGGAATCCTGTTTGTAATCCATGAGCCACACTCAGCCTGAACACAGGCTTCCATCCAGAATTACTGCAGAGGAGTCGCTTCTTGTTGCCTGTTTGGTGATCCAAAAATCTGTCCCAGATTCTCAACCAGCATAAATTAATACATCTCTATTAAGTTTGGGAGTGCTGCATTAATTTGGAGCAGCTGGTGCAGCGTGTGAAGCAGTGACAGCTCATGCCCACAGCACTCTGAGGAGTTGCTTTTTATCTCAGCCTTTGCAAACAAGTTGCTCCTGCCTTTTTCCCCCCTTGCTTTGCTCAAGGGAACAATATTTTAGAAATGTAGGCCCTAAATGCAATTAATACGAGGATGATAAATGCAGAAGGAAATCACCAGGCTAGAAATATAATTGAATTTGACTGGAGAATAACTGAGCCAGTTTTGATTTCTACAGAGGTAGTCCCTGGTGTAAAATTCAGAGAGGAAATTAACCTTCTTATGTGTTTTCCATTTCCTCTGAAGTTTGAGAGTAGAATTGCTGGTGCAACTATAATGTCTTAATTATTGGTAATTTCTCAAAATAGTGCTTGATGTGACTGCAAATAATTTTGGAAACACTGTGATTTTACATGTTTACAGAAATGGAAAATATTCTGGGGATATATTACACTTTGCTACCAGAATAATTTATACAGGGCTGTATAATTTTTTTGCAGGGGTGAATGGTGAGACAGGGAGGCTCAGAACAGAATGTTTGTATAGAAAGCCAACAACAGAAAAAATAGAAACACAAAAGAAGCAGCCCATTTAAGCAAAGACCACCATGCTGAACAACAAATATCCACACTGGCTGTTCTTTGAAGTCAGACACTTAATGCCTTTTATGTCAACAGAAATCAAAGGGAAAACTGAAGCAGCCAGCTTGAAAGGTTAAGTTGTACATTGGTCATGGCATAGTCTGGTATAAACTCCAAATGAACAAAAATGCAGAAAATTTTGTGAGCTTGGTTTCTTTTTTTTTTTTTTTTTGAGTTTTTAGTGGGTTTTTTTCAAATGAACCACTTTTGGTCAGGGATCTCATGAGCAGAGATTCTCAACAAGAGCAGGCTAAAAATTAATTCTTCCTTTCTCCTTCCCAGTTTAATGTCAGGAACTACCCAGGAACTATCCCCAGGCTGATGTGGGACCCTGGGAATAAAGGAGGCTTTTAACAGGTTTTGTTAAAGCTGGGAAGGGCAGAGCAGTGCAAGGGCTGCAGGCAGAGATGTGCTCTCCTGGAGTGAAGCCACTTCAGAGCCATCAGTGCCCTGTGCTGCTGCAGCCAGTGCTGATCTGCATTTCCACAAATTCCACCCTGGTTCTCTTGTTGAGAAGAGCAGAGATGCTGCTGATCCTGGCAGGGGCCATGGAGCAAAGGGCAGAACTCTAAACAGGAAAAGAAAACCAGGAAAATGGGTGGTGGATGTCTCAGATTTGCTCTCTGTCAGCCTAGCTGCACACCTTCTAGACAGAATTTGGAAAGTATATCTATTTCAAGGGGTGGGGAGTGCCATGCTTTAATTTACAGTCAAAGTTAACTACGTGGGTTAAATTATGAAAAAGTTAAAAATGTATTTTTTTTTATTATTTACAGCGATTTAAAAGATGTAACATTTCACATTCTAAATTATTTCAGTTTTTTAAAACCATTACTCTGTGTCCACTCAGAGAACCTGTGTTTTCATTTGCTTCATTCCTGCATAAAACAGAACTGAAAATAAAAATTGGTTTCTTTCAGCAATGTATTTCTGTGGCTAATTTGCCTGCCTCTTTTGTTGGCAATGAAATTCTCTGCTGTAAGCATTCAGTTGCATGCAGCATATGGTGGGTAGTTAAAACTTACTTTAGTTTTTCCCAATCTACCATTAAAAATCATTAATGCAGAAAAATTAGAGTGTAGTTGGTAACCAAAATGGTTTTGTAAATGCACATGGTTATTGATACACATGTGTGTGACTGCATTTAGGACTTGATAATGTTTTAAAATATAACTTGCTTGTGAAAACAACCTAAACAATACTTTTGTGCCAGAATTAAGGATTCAGTTTCAATATTTGTGTTGAATCAGATCCATTTGTCAGCTCAGTTGTTACTGACAAGAGAATCAGCACAGGTCCCACTTTTCTGGACACACAGCATCAGCCTGAAAGTATTAAATAACATCTGGCAGTGACCTGCACTTTGTAAACCATATTTTTGAAATCAGCTTAGCATGTTTTGTCTAAACAAACCAAGAAAACAAGATGCAGAGGAAAGAACAGCATTCCAGCTGCAGATAAAAATAATTGCTGAAGCACTATCAGGAGACACCAAGTAATTGCAGAAGTGTGGTTAAGTGGAGGCAGCAAGTATTTTGTATTTTAACTGTAAAACAGGACACCAGAAAAGAAAACAGAAGGTCTTTAATATGGTACTATCATTAAAAAAGGTTCATTTAAGCCACTATATTGTACACAGAGAAGTGCTATGTTTGTTAGAATGTGTATGCAGGGAACTGAGAATAATTAGACTTATAATAGGAGTTTTTGGCTCTGGTTGTGCACTGTTTCAAAGCCTCAACTGTTCTTGAATCCTTAATAAGTTAAGGAATGAGTACAGCAGAGGAGGGAGCAGGCAGAAGCTGTTGGAGCAGCTTGCCCACGCCAGTTTGCCAAAATCTAAATAGCCCTTTTGAAAAAAGGCTTATTTTTTGCTGATGACATCATTCCTGCCACTGTCAAAGTGTGACAAGTCTTGGCTTGCCTAAAGAAGAAAAAAAAAAACCTTTCTAAAATTGGCATTGCACAGATTTAGAACATATACAAGGACTACTATAAACGTGAGGTGTTTATACTTTCTTCCCATGCCACAAATTTTCATTCACGGATAGGTTTTTTTCCTCTCAAGCATTTTGACTTTGTAAATGAATGCATTTTAAAGATCTAGTTTGTTTTTTGTGATTTCATTATGGCTGCCTTGGGCATAGGAGTGTTCTGATACCAATGCCCACAGCCTGCCTTTTTTCTATTCTAGTTAATCTTAAGGTCACTGGAAAAGTCTGTATAAAGTCAGGAAATCCACAGGTATACCTGGAGTTTCTTTATCTTTTCTGATCTTTTATCTTTTCTGATCTTTATGCATGATTTCCACAGTACCATAGTCATCTTGTCTCCTTTTTTTTCTCCTTCTGATTTCTCATTCCTTCTGATCTGAAGAAATATGGGGAAGATGCTCCATGGATGTGTTTGGTTTTTTTTCCACTCTCACATGATTTGCCATTTCCAGCATTGTCCCCAGCTGTGAATTGTACAATGAATAATTAATGTTGAATGTCGACCTTGAACCTCATAAAGCTGATTAGTAAGACAATGCATCTGGGAGAGCAACTTTAAGGCTGAGCTTGTAAAAGAATATCAAAACAGCTTAACACAGTAGGGAAAAGCCCCCTGGAGCCCTTTTAAAACCAATTGCCTACAAACACTTCTAAAAAGAACAACTCCGGAGTGGGGGGAAAAAAAAAACTCATGTGCAAAAATCCTATGAAGTTCAGAAAATAAACCAGCTTTTCTACTTCATTGTAACAGAGATATTTGCAGTTAAACACTGCATAGCATTAGAGAGAGAGGGTACAGTCAGCCAGAATAGAGCATTTTTGTCTTTTCTAGTTCAGATTGTTATGGCACAGTTGTTTTCTAGTTCACTGGATCCTAAACTCATTCACAAACAAGGACAGTTCAGGCCTTCCCTGATACCTCAAAGCAGAAAAGATTTGCCCTGGTTCTGTGTTGCAGAGCCTGTTATTGGCAAAGTGCTTATAAACCCAGGAAATTGTGATTTTTAGCATGCTGGAAAAGCTGAGGGTGATGGAGATTTCAGAGGGAGTGAATGTGTAATTTTGAGGAATGGATCTTTGCTTTTATTTTTATTAAAGGGCATTTGTCATTTGTTAGTGAGCAGACAGGAGACACTGGGTTTGTTATGGAAACATGGCATGGTCCAGTTGTTCCTTACAGCAGCCTTGACTCAGGCAAATCTCTTCATTTTTCTTTTCTAACCCATTTTATAAGCCCTAAATCTGGAATACCTAACTCATGTCATTAATTTTGTTTTTCCTCACAGTTCATTTAATCTGTTAACACTTAAAAGAATTTAGCAATATCTTTCTGTTAAATAATTTGATATAGTTCAAGAACCACATTTCAATTAACTATAAAAAGAATATTCTGATTTTTTTTTTCCTTCCAATTTTGTTTTACAACACTTTTGGAGATTTTGGACGATTCCAAAACAAAAACCTTTCAAAATTTCATGGTTGGGGAAATATCTACTCCTCAGCCTTAGCCTTTAAGTAATCAGCACTGCTCTCTTAGAAAACTGAATAAAAAGTCCTTACACCTACAGGGCAACCAAAAGTCTGCCCAGATTTGGGCTGAATTTGGCAAGCAGTTTGTCAGAGATGAGGATTCATTCCACAGCATCACTTAAAATTTGTAATATTCATGCCTTCATTTCAAAAATCACTACCAAAGTAGTTAATCTGAAAATGATGAAAATTTTAGATTTAGATCAATGTAATTCAAATTATTTTTACACAAGAGTGTAAACACAGTTTAGTGTTGAATCACTTTCAGGTTGCCCTCCCTGTTTTAACTGAATTGGTCTCACTGTGGAGGTAAAAGCAGGTTGTGTTCTCTAAAACCAGAGGGGTTCAACACTGCAGATCTGACAAGTTTCAAAAACCTTGCTACAATTTTAAAACATGCTGAGTAATTTTTTCCGTGTAGGGAAACTTCCAGTGGTTCAGTTGAATGTGCTTATTAATCACATGCAGCCACACTTCATAAAATAACAGTTTGCTGAAGCTACTATGGATTAGCCACAAATGGAGTGAATTTTTCTTTTGTGTGAGTTTATTTTCTACAAACAGATTAAGATAAAATGCTTTTAATCCTAATTTCAATAGAAAGCACAAATTATCACGCATCTGTCATGAAAACTGAATTGAATTTTGGAAGTTATTTAACTTACAGAGTGTTTCAGCTTTTACTTCCATGGCAACGTCATTCAGAATTTTTAAGGAGTCTCTGAAACACATGAAGATTCAGTTAACCAAATATTTGAACATAGAGGAAATTAAATTACATTAAAGCTTTTTTTTTTTTAGATATGAACAGAGAAATCTGTAGAAGGAGTCACAAGGAATTCTATTCTCTGAAATAAATGATTTGTCTTTGCAGTGTGGAAGCAGAAATGACACTCAGAACTGGTTGAGCTGTGCCTGAGCAGTTTTTTCATCCTCTTTGCCTTCTGAGACACAAGAGAGGGAGTGCAGGGTGTTGAAGATTTGCATCTGCATTTCTGACACCTGCCAGCCCCTCCAGATCAAACCTCCTGCATGCTGAACATGGGACAAATACCTGGGGAATGTGGAGGGTGAAATCCCCTTGTGCTGCTCCAATTTCATTGTGAGGTTTGAGTGAAATTTAGGGAGAGAATTGGTGGCCCCCTTGCCCCACATGGCTGAGTTTATTCTGCTTGAATTTCGACCACCTCAACTGCACACCCTTTTTTATTGTGTTGCTTTTTGGTGTCTTTCCCCTGCCCCCAAACACTGCTCTGTCAGCCAAGAATAACTTTGAGGCTGAATTCAGGACTGCTTTTAAATGTTTTCAAAACATTACAGGAATGTATCTGATTTTTTTTTCATTCTAGATGCAATTTTTATTTTTTTTTAAACATACTTAGTAAAGCTAAGAGCTCCCTGAAAGCAGCAAAGTGCTGGTGGTGGAGCTGAGGAGAGCAAAGGTTCTGAACCCAAACTGAAGCTGCTGGGCTGCAGGAGAGGCTGCCTGGCAGCTCTTTGGGTTCTCAGCTTCCAGAGAGCTCTTTGGGCCAATGTAGGCAAGTTCTGTTCCACTTGTATAGACAAAAATCTTATAAATCCCAGAGAAGTTTGGCTTTTCCTGGCCTGAACATTGTGTGTATTCTTAGCACTCTTCACCTCCTTTTTCTTATTGTCTCCTTTTCTGAAATGTGATCTGTTCACAGATGATGACATTATGAGCATGTGTGAGAATGGGCAGCAGCTTTACCTTGTAATTTAATGGGTGACAATGTCATTTTATTTGCATTTCTACAAATGCTTTTTCTTCATGCATCAGGCAATATTTGTTGAGCAGTTTTCGGGTGGAGTGAGAGAAACAGACAGAAATGGAAATCAAGATTTGAAAGCTGATAGACAATAGATGCAGCACTTAATGTTAGAATGACTGCAGTATTTCATTCCAAGGTGTTTGATCTGCTTGTTTGATTTGCGAAGACAAAAGATAAAAATCGCTTTAATTTCATAAAAGAGAAGTTTCATCAGAAGGGCATGCATTGCACACTTCAGTAGTTAAATCACAAATTAATTAGCTAAATTCACATAGTTCCCAGAGGAAAGGTTTTCAATTAGTCTTGTACAGTGATATTGTACAAAATTGGGAAGGACTGTAGAGCATAAAACAAGAGTAGAAAGAAATGTTCAAACAACGGGAACTCATTCCAAATTTTGCTCAACTTAAAACTGAACTAAAAGATGTCATGCTGGGTTGGGTTTTTGTCTGTCCCAAGAATATAATTTCCCTTATAAATTTTATTCTGACTTTAACAATATTAAGGAAAAAAAAATATCCATTCTGTCTGCATGGAGATGTGCAGCCATTTTTGTTCTCTTACCTTTTATGTGTTCAGCTTTCACCTCCAGTTAACTTTACTGTCATTTAAAATATAACAAAATTATACAATTTAGATTTAATTTACAGGGAAATGATCACTTTTTTATGGTTTTATAGAGTAATTGCAAAGCAGTGACTTTATTATGGAGCTCCAGGAAGGAGCTTGGATACAGTGGAGATGATTTGTATTATATACTGATGAATGCAGAGATAAAAACCCTCCTCTTTGCTGAGAGGTAATGAAGTGGACTTTGAGATTAATATCATCCTGACAAAGGAAATATTCAATGTATTCCTCTGCTGAAAGTCCCAGTCTTCCCTCTCAGCAGTGCAAAGTGCAGAGGTGACAGAGAAGTGCCCAGGCAATGGGAGGTACTGAAACCACAGAGCAGCTTTTGTACTCCAAATAAAAATAAAAGTGGGTTCTTTTCACAGCCCAGCCTGATGTATATGCTGGTAAAATAAATCAAGTTCTGGCCAGCTACAGATAGGGAATATTTTCCAGAGAACTCCATTTACCAGGAGTCCTGTAACTATCCAGGCTATCAAAAGAGGCGTTTCCTATGAAACTGCACGTGACATGGGAAGCAAATTAATTTCTGCTTTTATTGACAAAGGTTATCTGACACAATACCACGCTGTTTTATTGCAAAAATTACTGCCCACTAAGTGAAAAATGTTGGAAGAGATTGGCAAGGAATCTCTTGTGAGTGAGTATGAATGAACTGAACATGCACCAGCCACGGGTGGGTGGAATGTGCCACTTAACCAATTATTCTGTTTTTAGCACCTGAACTTTCTTCATGTTTTTCCAGTCAGGAGAGGAGTGTGTGTGAGTGAGGTGGCCAGAGTGAGCTGCTGCTCGTGGCCTGTCCCTGCAAGGTCTGGCTGTGCAGAGGGAAGGATCCCTGGCTGCAGCCAGGGTGTGGAATTTCCCCGTGCTCAGGATATTTAGACAGCAGCACACTTTACAAATGTCCTGTAAAATTGGACGCCTGCCGGGGGAGGCTTGGGCCTCCTGGTTTACTTACTGAGCCCATGTTTCAATGGAGAAGCAAATTTGATTTTTCTCCCCCCTCCCTCCCTTCTTCTTTCTCTTCTCCCTCCTCCCCCAGCCCTCCTTTGCTAAAGAGGCATCAGTGACTGGTGAGAAGAACTGACCAACTTGACCTCCTCTCCCACTGGTGGTCATGAGAATAATACAGGGGGAGGCCAGAGGTCAGCTTTTGAATACTCTTAGGAGCTAATTTATTACAAGGAGGGAGTTTCACATTGGCTGAATTATTTTCTTGAAGAGAAGACCACACTTGAGTTTGTTTATGCCTTGTGTTCATTGGGAGCTCTCTTTAGGAGCCTTTTCTATGCACCTGTGCAGAGCACAATGCCAGCCCTTTTCTGCAGGCTGGAACAGCCGACAGCCAGAGGGAAAAGGGGCTGGCCTGGAGCAGAACCTGCAGTTCTTTGGTTACAGAATGGACTCCAGAGGGGCTTCCCATTGAAATCCCCTCTCCCCACCCCCTTCTTACCCTGCTGCTGGGCGTTTTTTGGCCGGTGGGACATGGGGAAGCTGGGGTGGGGGAGGAGGGAAGGAAGGAAGGAGAGCACGTCTGCACAGACATCGTGCTGAGAAATAAAGGCACAAATCCTTCAGGAAATAAGGATCTGGCTTTCTTGGAAGTCAGTGACAGTAAGAGCTGCTGTTCTCTTTCTAGATGCCATTTGCTGTTGGGGTACAAGGAAATGATCTGTTCTGCTTGCATTTGTAGTTGCCTTAGCTGTCTAGAACACGGGGATACCTCATGGCTTAGGAGTTTGGAAATTATTTGATTAGATTTAAGTGTCCTGGCTACATTTAATCTCTCTGCTGCTCGGCTACAGCCCAGCAACCTCCTCTCTGTCATCCCCCTTGGTTTTGTACAGTGTCTGGTGATATCTCAAGCAGCACTTGCCCTCAGACAGGGCAGCTGTGGCTGCATATTCTATTGAGACTCCCATTATCCAGAAAATCTTGACCTATTGCAGTGATTTTTCTTTTCACAAAACAGCCTCCAGCCTTTGTTTGCAGTTTAAAAAAGGTCTGTTGTGTGTTAGGAGGTGCTGTGCATTAAGCTCTCTGTGCACTGAAATCTGTAACTTTGCCTGAATGTTCTACTGATTCAAATTTGTCCAGATTGTTGGGGAAGAGCTCTGAAAGCCAAATTCATGTAAACAAAGCAACTTTCTTTTGAACACAGTGGGATTAGGAGGCTGAGCCTTCCCAGTACTGGAACCTGGGTTTGTTGGGGGAGTTTCACATATTCTGCATTTTGAAGCACCAGGACTAGGTAAAGCTCAAGCTTTCAATGTGCTCATTAGCTTTGTCTGAGCAGGCAAGAGGTTGGAGCCACTCTGGGGGGCTTGAGAGGGAATTAGGTCATTCCCAGAGCTGAAGTCAAATTTAAGGAAAACAGACTTTCTGCCCACAAGATTTCTCCCTGCCTCCACAGTTGGTATTTTGTCTCAGATATCAAGACAATTCACCCACTACAATTTTGGAGGGAGATTTACAGGCACTTAACAGATATTGCTGGCAAACATTTATAAATTATGTGATTAAAAACTCATCTCTAGACAAACAGACACAGGAGCAGACAGGGTTCCCTCCCTGAGCCCTCCCAAGGCTGTCACTGGGGAACATCAGCTCCATGGTCCTTCAAGATGGGAGCACGGATTGAGGGGGTCACAGCCTGGGGTTTGGGGCTCATTTTGGGGTGCAGGCTTCTGGGGAGTTTGTTTAATACCACCTGAGGGAGTAATGGGTTGCACAACTGTGTGGGTGCCTGTCACTGACAATGGTAAAAATCTTAGAGTAGGCAGAACATTATCAGAGTAGGAGCTGTGATGATCAAACCACAGACCACAGTGATGTGTTGCACTGCTGGATATGAAAGAAACAGGCAGGCTTCAGAGCAGCACTTTGAACCACCAGGCAGGACCACAAAAAGGGGCTGCCCTTCTTTATTCTCTCATTTATATCTTTCTTAAGACAATCATGGATTGGTCAAAGAGGTTACCACCTCTATAAGTTCACAGGATAAAGACATGGTCAATCATCTTTCTCTGCCCCAGGGGAAAGGAATGAAAAACAATCTACAAGTGCAAAACATTCTTGGCCAGTTAGGGAAACAAGGACTGTGTTTATAGAAAATGCATGGGAACTTCTTCTACAAAATGACAAACATGGAGCCCTGCAAAAAGCAGGGTGACAGTGATGAAAGGAAATAAATACATTTTGGTGTAGATCTGTAGGGAAAAAAAAACCCCAGACATTTTTCCAAGCTCTTGGAACACGTGGAGTGAGTTCATAAGTCCCAAGATTTGTCACTTCTCCCACCTGCACTGTGCCCACACCCCCAGAGCAGTGGCAATGCCTGAGGTTCCATTCTGTGGCACAGGGGCACTGCTGGTGGGCTCAGCCTGCATTGCTGCTGAGGGCACCAACACACAAACTTCTGTTAAAAGTGTGCCTCTGCTTTATTCCTGATTTTCTCTGCTGCTTTCACTGTGCCAGGTGTTGACTTTCCTGTGCTTACAGAGGAGCCTTGTTCACAGTGATAAAACACAATCAGGGAAAGCAGGGCTCTGCATGAGCACACACTTTGTACACAAGCTAACAATCACCTACCCTGTAAAAATAGTTCATTTTTACCCTTTTCTAAGGGGAAAAAAAATATATACATTTCTGCAATAAAAAGTGGAAGAGTTTCAAAATTGTGTCTTCTCCAGAGAGCTGCTGGTTGCTTAGCTGGTGTGCTCCTGAGTTGGATGCTGAAAATATCCCAGTTCTGGCAGGGCCAGCTGAAATTAAGGCTTTCAGTGGGTGAAGGCTGTTTGCAGGGTCTCCTGCTGAGCCTGCTAAGACAGATATTGTGGGGTAATTTCTGGAGTTTTGCCAGTTGCAAACAGGGGGCCTCACCAAGCCTATTAAGGTAGGAATGAGGTTGGAATGCCACACTTTGCTACGCTCTGTTTTCCTCTGTCCCTGCTCTGCTGACCACCAGAGTAAAAATAAATTAGGGGATTTTTTTTTTCACTAGAATGTCTGCCATCCCTTATTACATGTTGTAATTCATAAATAGTTCATCTGATTAACTGTGATTTTATTTTTCTTAGTACAAAATAGAATAATAAATATTTTCTCATTGACCTCCCTCCTTGTCTCTGCAAGTAGCAGGACAGGATGATATACATCCACTTTAGTTTGTTATGAAGCCATAAATCTTTATTGGCCCTTTGCTGATGTTGTTTAGGAGGATCAAAATTAAAATGCAGCTTTTATATACTATTTTAATGTTTTAAGAATGTTGCCATTAAAAAGTCCTGTCAGTCTAGCTCGTTTATGGTTCACTAAAGTGTTCCCTCTCAGTTCCCAGGCCTCAGCTTCCCATTGTGAGATTGATTTTCTTGTAAGTTGGAAAGTGTGGCTCAGGACAGAATCAGAGTCAGTGCCTTAAAATTGGGAAAGGCTGCTGCCTTGCCATAATACTTGCTGAAAGTCAGGCATTTTGGAGTTTGGGGTGTCAAACAAGCAGTTTTTCCAAAGAGTGGGTTTATTAAATCAATAACTTTATGGGTCTGAAGCAGACTCCTTGCAATGTGGCATAAAGCATGAGATGCAGAAGTTTGGAAAGGACTGTTTTGGGTGGGGTTTTTTTGTACAGGTTGTTCATCTTGGAATAATTTAGCATTAAAACACTCTACTGTATGTTGCACACAGATGTGGTTTAACACACAAGCTGAGTAGCCTATTGCTCTTTTCTTCAAGGTTTCAGAGCTAGATTTTATAGTTTTTGGCAGTCTGTACCTAAAAGTCTCAAAATTTTTCTATGAGCAATATCTTGCGGCCATAAATTATCACAACCATTTTAGGTTTGTAAAAAGCCTACATAAATCTCCCTGTAAGCACAACAATAAAAAGTGCAAATGTGTTTAGTAATGTTTCTTGGGTCACCATTGCTCTGAGCTGCGTGTAACAGTACCCTAAAAACTCCAACTGGAAGCCTATCTTATTACCTATTTGTTAACTCCCACCATAACATGCTGCAGCAATAAAATCACTAAGCTGTGTTGTTTATTGCCCTTTTGATATGTGGCAACATAATTTGGACCACAAGCACTCTAAGATAAAACAGGAGGAGGCTGTTTCTCAATATGAACCGTGCAGATGTCAGATCTTTGCCTCCTTGGATTGTTCTGGGCTCTCTGGGTAGTTGGCTTCATGCAAGCTCTGGGTTCCTTATTTGCTGGTGCAGAGAGAGCATTGCTCAGCACATGCTGGCATGGCTCTCAGCCATTCTGAGAGAGCATCATCTAAATGTCTGAGCTGTTATTGGAAACATCCCTGCCAGTTCAGCTGCACTCTGTGCTCTATGAACCTCTAGGAAAGCGTGGCTCTGGCTTCAAAGAGCTCCTAATGAGCTTCAAAATCAGGCCCACCACATCAAAAGAGAGATACAGGACAGGAGGGAGGGAAGACAGGCAGAACTGAGGTGCTTTTGTCCAGTGGGGCACAGCAGAACCAGGCCTTCAGCTCCTGGCTGGGCTGAGCTGGGGAAGGGTTTTAATTGTGGCTGTTGCAGCCAGGCCCCTTTCCCAAGAGGGTGCCCCAGTTTGCAGCAGGATTTGATCTGAATCCAAACCCTGCTCTGTTTCCTCAGCCGGGCTGTGACCCAGATCCAGCAGCAGCTCCACAGCTGCAGAGCACCCGCTGCTGCTGAGGGAGGTGTCCAAAGCCACTCTGCAAGGGCAGGAGTTGGATAAGGTTTCTGCTGTGCACCTGATCTGCTGCAATTCCACTGTAAATAATGCAATAATCACCTGCCATGTGCATTTTTTCACCCAGTTCTCTAATTGCCCCATGACTTGACATAAATGTTGTGAGGATTGTGTCAAGGTTCACCCAAAGGATTCTTATTTTTCACACAGACAGTGAAAAAGATGTAACATTTTGCTGTTTGGTTAATGATGATGCTGGCATCTCCTTGCCAGGTGATTGACAGGCTATGCTGCAGGAAAAAAAGCATCTTGGCTCTTAATGCTGATAAAAAATACATAAATTAGATTGACTTACAGGGACGGCGAACTCTGGAACACTGGAGAAGGTGCAGTGGGGCTGTTGGCTAGAAAAATGTGGGATTTCTTTTTTTTTCTGAGCAGGGATTATTATTCTGTATGACTGTGGGAAACTGAGTTGCAAGTTTCTCCACCACAGTCAGCAGGGCAGGCAGCTGAACCTTGGTCTCCCATTTACTCAGTAAATGACAAGGCAGGGATGGTATTAAAGGGGTCCCATCCTCATTTTTATCAGAGAATTCTCCCCAAGGCTGAGAAACTTCCCATATCACAGCAGCTGGGAACCTGCCCTTTAGGGATTTTTGTTTTCAGCTCATGATGATGTCTTAGAAAACCACTGAAAAATATGTTTTTGGAAGCTCTGTTCCAGAGGTGACACTGGGGGAGGATTGGCAGTATATATATATAT
>VZTZ01038482.1:0-33810 GCA_013400955.1 Drymodes brunneopygia | reverse complement strand
TATATGTATGTATATGCATATATATATATACACACACATATGCTGTAGATACATCTCAGAGTAGAAAAAGCATCATCCTACACAGCTCACAGAAACTTTATTTTCCTCAGTCTGGAACTGGAGGCTGCACATCCTGGAGTAAAGGATGTAGTTAAGAACTGGTGTAAAGTAGAGTTCAATAAGGAATAGCTCAAAATTAGCCCAGCTGTCCATGTGTTCTACTGAGCACAGAAGTTTTCTCTGTGCTCCCAACACCCTCATATTTCTTTTTCCTTGGACTTTGGGGAAGCCCTGAATGCTCAAAGCCTGACATTATCAGTGTCCCTTTCAGGCCAGCTCAAACCTGAGCCTGTTCCTGTTGGATTTGCTGTGTCCTCACTGGCAGAGGATCTTTGATCCCTGTCTGTGTATCAGTGCTTCTGAAACAGCAGTTGCAAAACTGCAAACCTGTTTAGCAGAAGCAGGCCTGGAGTAGGGCTGTCCAGACAGCACAAAAAAACCCCAAAACTCCTGTATGAACTCTCTCCTGACTGCTGAAATATTTTATAAGCAATATATATTGCAGGTAGTTTTCAGCTGTTCTGACCATTTCTAATGTAGAAGGTTGCTCAATGTAGGTAATTATCTTGCCAAAAAATAAAATAAAATTGCCAAACCTTCTGACTTCTACCAGCTAGCAGTTGTTCTATCCCACAGCTGGATTTGAGAAATGCTGTAGGGGTAGAACACAGCCAGCAGCTTGGGTGCACAGGCAGCTTCTGTTGGTGTGTTGAAGCAGAAGCTCTGTCTGTCCTGCAGCTCTGCCCTGCAGCTCTGTCCTGCCCAGGTCTAGACTTGGCCATTCAGTGGGAGAGTTTGAGGGTGAAATTCAGCCATTTCCTTATGGCAATGCCACAAACCCCTCACCAGGTCACTTTACAGGTGTCCCTGGTTTGGCTGAGGAGAGATTTCAAACTCATCCTTCCATTCTCTTCCCCCCTGCCCTGACTCTGACTGACCTTTGTCATTCCCAAGCAAAGTAAGAAGGTGATTCCCTACTTTCCACTGCTCCTCACAGCAGAGAAGGAAAAGTCATGCCTGGGAGTGGTTGGCAAGAGAAAAAAAGGATTTGGGAGTCTGTTTAAAGCAGACCTTTAAATCAATGTGCACCTCAAAAGATGCAGAGGGCGCTCAGACACCAAAGGAATAATTGGTGCATTTGGGCTACTCTGCTTCAGTTTGTGCTCCATGACTCTGTAAAACCTCATGTATCCTGTAGTTAAAATTGCTAACCAAGTGATTCCACCTTCAAGTGAATGGTGTCTCAAGGTTTGTTTGCATTTTGGAGGGTGTTTTTTATTGTTTTTAGGAAAATGAAGGAATATGTATTGTAATATGCTTTCTTAAACTCTAGAAACGGCAATAATAGTTGAATTTTATTTTAAGGATGAAAGACAGCAGCCATTGTATACAAAACATTCCCTTCTTTCTTAGGTATAATGTGTCTAAAATTATGACAGCATTGTGCTTGTAAACTTAAATGGTTCCTTTGATGAAATATTTAAAGGTGCATAAGTTGGTGCATTTGGATACCTAAACCCAAAACTAAGCTCTACTATTAATACGTGGCCTAAGATTTCCTGAGAACTGTCTGCAGTATCTCAACATCTCCATGTAATAATCAAAACTGTCTCTTCTCTTCAATTCAGGCTTCAAAACCTGGCTTGAGGAAAATACTTTTTTCTCTCATATATTTATTTAAGCCAGATTTTCAGACATTGTCAGCATCCAACACTATGAAATCTGTTCTTTTCTGTTCACTAGGCATGGAAGGGTAAGATTTAGCTTATTCCAACTCCAGTTATCTGTGCTGAGTTTCTTTTTGTTCTTTGTCAGCTTTTTTGACAATCTGCCCTTGACTAAGAGTGCATAATTAGAGATGGTGTATGGAACAACACCAAGAGTGAAGAGGCACTCCTCTTTTCATTTTTTAAAATTTTTATGGTTCTGAAAAATATTTTCATTTAGGTTGAAACTATCCATTTGGATTCCTATGTGGAAGAAGTGTTTTCTCCAAACTTAAGCCTGTTTATGTTTGTTTTTCTGGCTGAGAAAAGTTGTTTTTTCATATGATGCATAGGTAAAAAATACATATATAGTATATTTTAAGTTGTACTGTAGTTGAAATGGGAAATGATGATGATACTAATATTAACTTGATCTCCACCCAGAGGATTTTGGAGTTTTTGAAGGATCTTAATCCCTAGTCATACATCTCAAGAAAATCTGTTTTGGTGTGACTACATTACAGGGGTTTGATGGAATGAGTTTGTGCGGGCACACCGGCCTTTTTTATGCTTTTCCACTCTTTGATCTTCACCTTTGCAAGGATCACTCACCATCCCATTGAGCCTGTGCATAGAAGAAAGCAGAGCTGGTTTCCATTGGTGTTGGTCTGCAAGGTGAGAGTTTGTGGCTTTGTGCTCTGCGGCCCACGGCTGTATATTCCAGTTCCTAACAGCCATTTCAGAGTTTTTCCAGAAGCTGCAGTAAGTTATTGCTTAAATGAATATCCCATATTTGTGGCATGTGGAAGCATGAGAAAAAGGCATTACTCTAATGCAGCTCTCACGTGTTGTGGTTGAGCTGTACAGATCACATTTTCATGGTTTCCCAGGGAGAGGAGGGGTTTGAGATCATCCCCTCTGCCTCTGCTTTTGGCAGTCCCCTCCCTTCCTCCCCCTCTTTCTCCCTTTGTCCTCACCAATCATTTTTGAACCCCCTGGCTGAGTTCAGTCTCATTTTCTGGAGCAGAAGTCTGAAATGTATTAAATTCCTTGAGGTGCAGTGAACACTGGCAGTCAGGTAGTGGAGAGACACTCCAAGGATGTGTCCTCCAAAGGCCTCCAGTGTAAAATGGAACCCTTGTTAGAGTGCAGATAATCAGCACAGGGGCAGCCCTGAACAAAGACATTGTTTCATGGGTCCTGCTGTTTGCAGATCTGTTTGGGTTTAGCCTGCTAAATGTTGTGCTTTGTCTCAGGATCAATCACAGAAGTGCTGCTGCACGGGAAATTTATGGGAACGTTTTGCAGTCAGACGTGGATTTATTTTCTTTACTTGTTTGCACACTCGTGTGTGTGTGTGTGTGCCACCAGCCTCCTGGGGGATGCACACACACACACTCCTCATCAGCCTTTGGGGCTGGCCCTGCAGAGCTCAGCTCTGCCCTGGCTCTGCTGCTGTTCCTGCTTATAGACAGATGGGAATGGGTATGAACGTGAAAATGAGATGTTTTATACAGATCCTTGCAGAGGCTGAGTTGCAAAGGTGAAGCAGTTTGACTGTGAAAGCCTCTTGGGATACAACTCTGGTAGTAAATGTTTCTGCAATCCAAACCCATCCTCTGCAGGTATTTTATGCTACATTTTCCTCCTTTCTTGCTGAAGGGAGGAAAATTTGCCTCTACTCCTGTGTAAGTCACTGATAATGCTCCAGGTGATTCTGTGATGGCAAGCACAGCCCTGGCATGGAGGGAGCTCCTTTCCCACTTGTGGCTGTCATGGGATTCCAGGAATTGGTGGGTGCACCCAGCTTGGCTCCACAGGCACCTCTGAGGCTGTCTGCAGCAGCCATGTGCCCAGAGATTTGGAATATCCTGCTCCATGGACACCCAGAACTTGTAAGGATGGTAAAGCAATGGAGGGGAAATTACAGACTTGAAATAGGAAAGAGATGGGACCTGTTGACATGGTTTCCAAAGGCCCATACTCAGGGCTGCCTCCCAAGGCAGGATTCAACAGTAAAAACAACTGTATGGATTTATACACCCCTGTGTATGTGTATTTATGTTACATTTTTCTTTCTTTTCATTAACAAGATAGAATACTCTGATTGTCACAGTCCAGCGCTGATATTTTCTCTCTCATGTTGTCTGTACATGACCAAACTGTAAAAAAAAAAGGCCTGGCAATGTGGGGATGACTCACCAGCAGCTGATCTCAGCAGCTCTGCAGTCTGGGTTTTATCTTTAGAGCTCAAGGAGGATTTTTTTGCACAGAGCTGTACTTCTTGATATTTAACATTTCAGGTCTCATTCCCACTGGCAGTCTGGAGCAGACAGGGTCATGACTTGACTTGTCCATGAAGTAAATAGAACACTATTGATGCCATAAAGATAAGTCATATTCATTACAAAGACCACATTAAAGACACATACTTGAAGGGGCTTGTGTTTGGAAAGCAGGACAGGCCAGATTGATAATTGTCTTTGTGATATCAGCTCAGTCCCTGCACACCAAAGCTCAGCCTGGGCTGAGGGCAGGGGAGGAGTTCATTTCTCTGGAGTGCACACACTGCTGCACTTGGGATAAAGAGACTTCCCAAGGCACCTTCCTGAAGGGAGGGGTGGGTTCTTTGCTTGGGGTAACTCACACAATTCCAACAGAGGGCAAAAATTGCCCCAGACTTTCCAGTTCAGCAGCACCAGGGGTTTCCAGGTTGGTCACATCAAAAGGTGACATCTCTCTAAGTCCTTGTCTCGTTTACATGGAGGCAAATTGTGTGCCTGGTTTTGCCCAACAGCTTGCAATGCTTAATAGGGAACCAGTAAGGAAAATAATGTTCTTCCACTCAGCTGTCCCTTGGCTCCTTTCATGTTTTGTTTCTATTTGGCAGGAAGCAAATCAGAGATACATTTTGGGTTTTTCTCTAAGTACAGCAGCATTTCTCTGTATTAAGCAGCTGGTCAGAACTTGTACAAACACACTGACTCTTTTACACAGAGCATTTTTCTCTCATTGCTTGAAGGTGCAAATCAGTTGGTTGTATTTGACCTCCCTGACAGTAAGAAGAAACAAAAGGGTATTAATTGAATATAATGCTAGAGCATAATTAAATAATTTTATAGGCTAGAAGTTCAATTAGTTAAAACCTCTATGAAAAATGTCAGGGCTTAAGGGCTTAATTGTTGGGTTATCTCTTCAGAGTTCCCTCTAGGCTCTTCTAGAGAGTCTTTTCCCAAATATACCCTGAGCAATTTCTTGTGCATGACTCCAAGCCAAACTCTTATCCAGACTCAGAAAACCTTGTGACTGTTGGTTGTTTAGGTCTTAAAAGTTTCCACTCGAAAATTTTCATCTCTGTGCAGATAGTTTACAAATGATCTAAAGGAGGATCTAGAGACATAAAATTCCTTATCACTGATTTTGTAAATCTGTTCACAGTTAGAAATAAGCACTTTTAAAAAGCAGGCCTTTAAAATACGTGATGTAAAATATGTGATGTGTCTACTATGAAATTAAGTCCCAGTCCAGTATTTAGACTGGAGATTTGCTCTTCCCCACAGGGAAAGACACAGGGAAAATGTGACCCATTAGGACACACTTCTCAGTGCATTTCTAGGTGGGAAAAGGATTAACCAAGTCCCTGCACAATTTGCCTTCTGAAGGTGCCCAAGGAGCTCGAGCACTGCAGGAGCAGAGTGGAAGATGTGCTGTGGCTGCACTGCTCAGCTCTGCTCTGATCCTGAGCCACTTCCAGGCATCTTCCATGGCCCAAACTGCCCTGGGCTTCAATCTTTCATACAATCAGCCAGGAGAAGCAGCCAAACCTTAAACCACTCCTTTCCATCAGCCATGGGAATGCTTTGGAGTCTGGACACTGTGCTGGGCTGGTTATTGCTCTCCCATGTTTAAGGAGCCTATATATATTGGGATAAATATGGTTAATGTGTCTGAACCCGTGATTTGGTTGCTCAGTGTGAGCAGGGTTGCTGTAGGGGTTGTTTTTGTCCTCCTCAACCATTCATATGCAGCAGCTTGGATGAGGCAGGCTTTGATGTAGCCTGCATGCAGATCAAACCACAGGCTTGGTCCAAAGACTGTTTGTTTGTCTGATGAGGGGAGGCTTATTTTTTCAGATATATGGGGGGGGTTAGACACTGAAATCTTTCTTTTTCTCTAATGCAGTGCACAGATAGATTAAATCCCAGCCTGTGTATAAATTGTCATGGGTGTGAGCCATCAAGACCTTTGTGGGGGATTATTTTGTAAACAAGCTTGCAAAACCCAAAGGTAAATTCCACTGGGGAAGTTAAAAAATAATGTTTTCTTTTTCCTCAGTTCTCCTGAAACTGCAGTTGTGTCTGTGTGGTATCACTTTCTAAACCTAATTTCAAGTGTAATGCCATAGAGAATGCTCATGGACATTGTTCTGAAGTGATTTATCCTCTAAATCACTGCTGTCTTACTGCCTGCCTTCATCTGAGCCTAAAAGTATAAATGAGCTCCAAGGCTTTGATCTGGAAGGTTCAAAACTCAAAGGAGATTTTCCAGGGCTTTGAAGTTGAGCTCTAGAGGGGACAATGCACTGTGCACTTATTCACTGGGGGAGTGCTGTCATCAGACAGCCAAGGCTTCACCAGTGGAAATTCATTACAGTGTTTGATCTAGCATTATTACATTAGTATTCATTTTGGTTTAGAGTCAGAATTCAGGAGGAAAAAAAAAAAGGAGCTTCTGTTGCTGTTTGACTCCATTTGTTAATTAAAATATTAATTTATTTATGACAGGTTTACAGAATTTTTAAAAAGGTGTCTCCTGGTATCGCCCTTTCCATGGTTAAATAAACTTCTGAGAAAGTGCTCAGAGAGATTCTTACTTTTATCAGCAGCTTTCAGTAAATGACAGAAGGCAAGAAAAATTGATGTAAACTTTAAAAAAAATTGTTTAAGCTTGTGAAGTAGAAGTAGGGGTTACAAGAGGTACAAAGTTCCTTGTGACTGAGCACACCTTCACTGTTAAATCAGCGGGTACTGAAGGTATCTCTGGATCTGAAAATATCAGAATATCAGAGTAGGATGCAAAAAACCAAAATAGCACTATGTGAGTTTCCTCAGATGACTTGATAAACACATTTTGGTTATTCTGTGGGAAAAAAAAAAGTATTTTAGTTTTTAGTCTCTGCCTTTTCAGCTGAGCTGTGTGGCACCTCATTGTTCAAGAACATTTGATTGAAACCACTCTCTTTTGTGACCTGGACCAGATTAAAATAGAAGCTTTAGTAGATAAAAGGCTTGTAGGTTTATCTTTTCTGCTACCTGCTCCTGAAGAGCTGCAAAGCCCTTTCTGTAATTTCATGGTCCCTTTGTTGGCAGTGAGTATCATGAGCCTGGGGACAATGGCACGCTGGGGCTGGCTGTTTCAATAAAGGCTGGATTATGATGAGGAGGATTTTCCCCCCTTGCTGTCCCTGACAAGTGGGATGATAACTGAACCATTCATCTTGATATTTCAATTGACACTGACTTGGTCTCACTCCTTGCCCAGGAGTTCACTGTTCTCCACCATTTATAGCTCACTCCATGAAAATTATAGATTTTATTCTCAGCTCATCAAACAATTAAAAAGTTTGCCTGGGCTGATTTAGCAATCACTACTCCTTGTTATGGAACAGATTCCTGCTTTTTTACAGGCAATAGTTTCCCAGGCTTTTTTATCCTTCCTTGCCAAATTTCTTCTTGCTCCCAGGTGCAGGATAGTCCAAGGGGTTAAACACAATCCTTTAGCCCCTGTTGCATAAAATTTGTGTTGTAGCCAAGATGTTCCTGCCTGGGAAGGGAACTGGATCCTTGGCTTGCTTCTGCTGCTGACCTTCCTTGGAGCAATGTCAGCCCTCATCAGAAAATAGAAGTGCTTTTGAGACTCTGTGGTGCATTTCCCTGGCATTTGAGAGTCCAGGAGGAAGAATATTATCTCTATCTGATATTTCATTCCCTTATTGCTTTCCTTTGCTTACTCACGAAGTGAGTAAATTTAATTCTTATTAGCTGTAATTCTCTACACATCTTACAACAATAACACCATCAGTGGACAGAGATGTGATCTCTGTAACCAGATTAAGGAATCAGGTACTAGTGAGTAGGTGCTTAGGCATGAGAAATCTTTAAAAATATGGCATCATTATAGCACTTTCTGAGCATGCAAATGGATTTGTTTCCTGGAGTTAAACAGCAAGATGCATCCTAGACATCACAAATTAGACAGGATCTGGCCAGAGGTAGAAACCCAACATGCCCATAATACCTGTCAGTTCCCCTGCAGAAAATCTCTTTACAAAGCTAATCCTTTTTTGCTGCCCTACTTGCTAAGGTAAATTCACTGTAGTGGGATGGAGTCCTAATATCTCTATCACTGGAAGGGGTTGAATTTTCAGTTTAACCTATTTGTGGCCTGAAGTTCAGCTGAACATTTACAGTGCTGAAGGAGAACCCAAGGAAATGTTTCCTCAGCATTTTTCAGGTCATTGATGCTGCTTGGAGCACTGGGTCAGATGCAGAACATTGGTGAAAAAGTTTACATCCCTTCAAAAATATTACTTGTGGCATGGTGTTTGATTTTAGCAGTGGTGAAGGTCTGGGAAGGACCTGTCTGTGCTAATCACACACTCTGTGTTTGTCACTCTGTTTTTACACAGCTGATGACAATGGAATGATAGGTGGAGTCTCATGGCTGGAAACTGTTTTGCACCAGTTCTCCTGGCTTCCTCCAGGTTTAACCATGTCTACATGCAATGATTGTAGCAGATTCCATCAGCACTGCCTCCAGAACTTTTAGTCTAACTCTACTTTTGAGAAGTAGCAAAAAATAACTGCCAAAGCCCTGCCTCCTTGTCCTGGTTCAACAATCAAAAAGGTGTAACTGTGTGGGTAAACATCCAGGATGTTATTATCACATGTTGCTATGTAATCGAATACTCTTTATAAGGATTTTATTGTATTTCAGGTTTCATTTTTTCTATCTGAGTGCTGGCTGGGAAGGAGGGATGCTTACAGTGGTATATTTTATTCTCCCCAGGTTGTGAGTAAAAATTAAAACTGGGGCTGGACCATTATAGGAGATCACTGTGCTTTAAAGCAGATGCACTGTATTCCTCTGGCAATCGTGAGGAAAACAAAGATAATTTAAGAAAAAAAAGATTTTAAAAAGGCTGTTTGATATTGTATCCCAGGAACCTGGCTGTTGATTTGGGGATGAATGTGGTGATTTGTGAGGAAATTACAGAAAAGTTGAACTGTGCATTTGGCTGACCCAAATGGGTAGGAGTGGGGTTGTGGTGGGGATGGATTGGTGTGCAGTGTTTGCACAGGGAGTGCATCCCTTGTGTGCTCACACTGTCATGGGTGACCAGACTGTCCTATCTGTGATTAGCAAAGCCTAAAATATGTATTGGAACACACAATAAACCTCAGAGCATTCTTCCTTAAGCTGGTGTGGTTGATCTGTTCAGAGGCTGTGCAGAAATGGAAGCTCAGGGTTTGCAGGAGTTGGTGTTGATGTGGAAGTGCAGCTTTTCTTTTGGCCTGAAGTGTTCTGTGCTTGCTAAAGGCTGAGTTCTAGAGGCTAGAAAGACTCACAGCATTTAGCTGAGTGTAAAAGATAAGCCTTGAGGGCACTGCTCATATTTTCAGAAGTAAACTGCACAGAATTTTTGGCATAGCAGTGATTAATATTGTTTATTTTGCAATAACACTCAGCTATCTCCTCCAAAGATTAGGTGCCACTGCACTGGATGTTTCTGTCCCCCCAGCTCCCCAAGGATCTTTCCTGGATAGTGCCTGCATATGGAGTTAATTACAGTGATGTTAAGTAATGATAGGATTAATATTCTGGTTGAAACACAGAGAATAATTTCCAAACTCTCTGCCTTTTTTTTTTTTTTTTTTTTTTTTAAGGTACAAATCACCTCTACAGAGCTGAACTTGTAATTTCTATCAAATTTCAAAGCCTGCTAATTGTGACCTCAGGATAAACTAACCTGGATGAGTTCCCTTTGCAGCCATTCTCACATTCAGCTTACCCCTACTTCTCTGGGAGTGAATTCAGGAAACCTTGACCATTCTACTGCAAAAATATAAATAAATTGAAGGGCTGAAGAGATTTCTCTGTGCTAAGCTTGACATTCCTTCATAAGTGTGAGTAATGATTGATGTTTCACCCATCACTCAGGCAGTTCCTGAATGAGAAAGGCTGAGCTGGCTTTTTAATGTGCTGCTTTAACTTGGAAGTCACTTTCCAACAAATGTGGAAATGTCTCCTTATGTAACTCACCAGCTTTTAGATATCGAGAGAAAACTTTTCACTAATTTGCATGACAAAAAAAATCCAGAAAGAAGCAAGTAAAACATTAGTATTTTAATAAACGATTTATTTTTCAAACCCATTTCTGGCTCAGAGTTGCACACTTGGGCTCTTACATACCAAACAGCTCTTCCAATTTTTGAATCAGGTACTTGAGGAGGAAGTTGAAAATTGCCAGGAAACTCTGGAAGTTTTTCTTCTGAGATGATCTGTTTCCTCCCTCTTTCCCCTGTCTACTTCAGAGTAATAGAAGTAAGGACAAATGTGCAGTTGCAGAAAGCACTTTAGAACCAAAGTGGAGCTTGAAAGAGTTCTTGAGATCTCCTGTAACAGCTAATTCTCTTACACTGCTTTTGATGCAATGTGTGTGGTTGGAGGGTTGAACTCACACCATTTGATGAGAAATCAAGTGGCTTACATTTAGAGTAAGGAAACCAAAATTTTTGCTTGTTTTAATCCAAGAGAGATGAAATTATTTGAATATTTTGGTTGCTTTATTTATAGGATTTGAACCTGAGGTGCATCCTAACAGTCCTGTTTTCAGAAAGTTGCACGTGTCTGTATTAATTTCAAAACCAAACAGTAGCACCATTTTTGATGAATTCTGTGGCAGTGAAGCACACATTAAATATGTGCTGTATATTTCACAGTGAGAGTAAATCTGTCCTTTGAATAGAAGCGTGAGGGTTCTGAACTTCTGTGTGTAAGAACACATGTCCATGGGAGCCCTGCTTACTGTTGATTTTTGGTAAAATGCCTTGCTTATATTAGAGCAGCAAATTCTCTGATCTCATCACAACCAAACTTGCCACAGGTTCTTTTACCAAAAAAAAAGTGAAAATATGCTATCAACTTGCAATGCCTTATCTGTTACTATCACTTTAATTTTTATAGTAGCATTTTAAAACCCCCTTGATTTCAGGTTTCACTTTCTCTCATTAAAGTACTTTGTTACCTCTTTTATCTTATTATAATCTATGACTCAGCTGCCAAATGAGCACCATTTTAATTTGGTTTTAGAGAGACAGTAATAGGGAAATGCTACAAACATCATTAGTTGATAAGGAATTATCTACAGCAGGCTTAAAATGTTAAAACACTGACTAATAAGTCGTTAAATAATTCAAGCATTGTCCTCTTTGGAGTACTTTCAGTCCATTACATTTCATGTATAGTTAATTTATCCCATTCAGCCTATATTAAAATGTCAGTTTTACACTGAATTCTGAGGTCATGGTAGTGTGTGACCTTCTCAGGAAACAACAATGGAAGTGATTCAGGATAAACAAGTGTGGAAAATGCTGTTCAGTGGATTTTAAGTTCCCTGTATTTTCAGCAGGTTTTATGAATGGGCGGTCCTGTCCATTTAAAAGAGCTTTCATTAAGTCTGCAAGGCCACAGATTTGATGTGGCATTCCTGGCATCACATTGTCAGGCAATTGCTTGGCATTTCTGAGGAGCTGGGAAGTGTTTTTTGGGCAGTGTGAAAAGTTCCTTGGGTGTATCCTTCTCTTTGGGTATGAACCAGCATCCATGCCAAGCTCCTCTTCTCCCTAAATACAGAATTTGTAAGGCAGGAATGACAGGAGTGTTTTGGTCAGAGCCTTCTCCTGTGACTTAAAAAGCTCTCAAATGTGTTGTTGAGGAAAAATGCAGCTCCTGGAGTGATTTTAAACCATCTCCAGCCAGTGCTGTGGTGTGAGGAGAGGGAGAGGAGTGTGGGGCAAGAAGCTGAAGCCAAAGAGCCATCAATCACACCCTGCACTTCAGAAACTGGGGAGGGGTTGCCAATAAAGCTGGTTCTGCAGTAAACCAGCTGTGGAGATGAGTTTAGAGTGCATGAAGAGCCAGCCCTACAAACCTGCTCTGTCCCACGGGGTCAGAGGGGCCCTTTTCCCACAGGCAGGGCTGCAGAGAAGGTCCCCTGAACACAGGACTGTGCCATGGGAGGGGACATTGTCACATGGAGAGCGGTGGCACAGGAGCTGAGCCCTCCTCAGGGGAGATGGGAAGGAAAGGCTGGAGTGGAAAAGTGTCCTCAAGGGAGATGGGGAGGAAAGGTTGGAGTGGAGAAGTGTCCTCAAGGGAGATGGGAAGGGAAGGCTGGAGTGGAAAAGTGTCCTCAGGGGAGATGGGAAGGGAAGGCTGGAGTGGAAAAGTGTCCTCAAGGGAGATGGGAAGGGAAGGCTGGAGTGGAAAAGTGTCCTCAAGGGAGATGGGAAGGGAAGGCTGGAGTGGAGAAGTGTCCTCTCTGAAAGCATCAGCATCCAACACGCTGCTCCATCTTTTCAAAGCAGTATCTCAGGCTGTCTTCTCTGGCCTGCTCAGTGATGTGGCTTGGAAAAGTGAAATGAATTGGACTGGCCACAGCTCCTGGCCAGTGGAGACACCCACAGCGGTTTGGTCACATGAATCCAACTTGATTTTCAAGAATAAATTAATTGACCATAGGCCTAGCAGATAGTAAGAATAACTAATGAAAACTCAATGCAAAAAAATCATAAACCTAGATATTATCAAATATCTAAGTCACCTTGCAGTGGTGCAGTCTAAATGAGTGTTGTACACTGTAGACAACAATTGAAATGCACCTACTTTCATTTTAAGCACTCATTTTATATTATCCTTTTTGTTGGTGATAATAGTTTGTAGCCAATGCTCAAATTTTGTGAGTCACCACTTATGATTCATAAACTAAATGTTGTAACAAATACGTATATATATATATATCTTTTTATATATTTATATTACATATATATTAAAAAAAAAAAATACATATACACACGCACACTCTCTTTCTCCCACTCGGTATGGGCATATTTTGGATTAGACTGATAAAAACTGAAAATATTTAAGCAACACATAGACTGGTTATGCTCCCAGCAGGAACAGTGAAGGAGAGTGTGTGAATCAACACATGAAACATATCAGGGGAGAATGGTTTATGCCACTCATAACAGTCTTGCCTAATTGTGCTATGCAGAGATAGATTTAATAACCCAAATTGTTAATTATGTAAGTACATTAGATGTAATAATGTAATTGTTAGCTGGGTGGAAATGTTTGATGTTGCTAATGGAGCTATTTTCTGAATTTTTCCCCATTTTTGTGCTGCTTTCTGTGTGAGCCACAGTCAGGGTAGGGAGGGATGGTTTTGCTGCAAGTGAGGATACACCCCTGTCCCACATACCCATAAATTCTAAAGTTATCTCATGAAAAAAGCATTGTATCTATTGCCATCATCAGTTATGCTCTGTAGTGGATGTAATTCCAATCAGATTTCTGTGAATGAAGTGGAGAGGTGTCATGAGGGATGTGCTGTTTTCTTCTGTATTGTGTAAGATTCAAAAAACATGCCCAGGAGGGAACAAACAACTTTATAATCCCACGTCAGGGAGGCAGAATGTACCAGATCAAAAAAACAACTCTGAAATTGCCATCTGCTGAATCTTNTTGTTAGCTGGGTGGAAATGTTTGATGTTGCTAATGGAGCTATTTTCTGAATTTTTCCCCATTTTGTGCTGCTTTCTGTGTGAGCCACAGTCAGGGTAGGGAGGGATGGTTTTGCTGCAAGTGAGGATACAGCCCTGTCCCACATACCCATAAATTCTAAAGTCATCTCATGAAAAAAGCATTGTATCTACTAGCATCATCAATTCTGCTTTGTAGTGGATGTAATTCCAATCAGATTTCTGTGAATGAAGTGGAGAGGTGTCATGAGGGATGTGCTGTTTTCTTCTGTATTGTGTAAGATTCAAAAAACATGCCCAGGAGGGAACAAACAACTTTATAATCCCACGTCAGGGAGGCAGAATGTACCAGATCAAAAAAACAACTCTGAAATTGCCATCTGCTGAATCTTTGACTCTAAAGGAACAAAATGCCCATAGCTTTGTTTCTTACTTTAGTAGGAGCAGTGTTTAGAACTGGAAGGCTGATATAAACATGACAAATGTGATAAAATGGAAGCAGAATGTTATCAGACAAATCAATTTCCATTCAATTGAGGAATTATCAAGCAGTGATTCTTTCTGTGTTTTAAGGGGTTTTCTGTGTGCAGCAGTTCTCAAGCACCAAGTCTGTTTTCAACTCACAGACCTGAGTGGGCAAATGGGAAATCCTGAGGGGAGGAGAAAACTCAGCAAAGAGAGGAAATGGCTTTTGATGAATTTACTGGCAGTTGTGTGCATGTCCTAGTGGGAAAGCAGAAAATATAAACAAGGTTTTTATTTGGTCTGAGCAGGTTGGGGAATACAATGTAGGCATTTATTGGAAACAAACCCACAATGTCATGGAATGTGATGTTTTAGTTGGTTTTGGGTTGTTTTATCTTTTTTAACAAAGCCTAACCCTTCTGAATCAGCTGCTTGCCATGTATATATTTCTAGTGGAGTAGTGCTCCAGGAATAAGGGGTGGCTGTAGTTTTGCAAGTGCTTAAGCATTAAGATTTAATTCCCTTGTCACCTGATGCTCTCTATTAATTGAAAATGTTGCTGTATCAGAGTTCCACCACCTGTTGAGCTCAGCTAAGGTGGGAGCCTGTGGCCTCTGTCATTGTGCCAGGGCTTGTGATGCTGGATTTTGGGGGTAAAACTAGGGGGACATCTTCTGGTTTTAGTGGAAATGCTTATCTTTCTTACCAATCTGTTTTAATAAATGCACCTTGAGATTATAGGGGATTTGTTTTCCCCTTCCTTTTGTGTTTTTAGAGAAGCTGGGGCTTGTGGGTCTTTGTCCTGCTTAACACTTGTGTTTGAGAGCCAAATAGATGAGGTCAGGAGGGGAGGAGTGCAAGGGGCTACTGCAGGTTTGGAGAGCTGAAAGTTTGCTCAAAATGCAGTAACTTTGGGTGGTCTTCTCTGGATGACACATGGGAATAAGCATTTGAAATGTGACTCGTTTTCAAATCAGTAAAAGGGGGAAGAAGGTGGCTCCACTTTTTAAGTGTTCTCAAGTTTTTCATTTTCAAAAGCAGCAGACAAGATTTTAATTTGCAGCAGATTCCTCTTTAAAAGAGCACCATTCCAACACAGTGTTCTGAGCTAAGGTTAAGCAGCTTGAAATAGTTAATTTTACAAAGCAGAGCAGTAATAACACTTTTCCCTGGCCTTTTCCAGGTTCTTCCTTCTCTTTCATCTACTGAATAATGCATGAGGCTCTCAGAGATTTACACATATGTGGGATAGAATTTTTAAATCATTTTCTGTACGCTCCTTTTTGTATTTTGAGAGTGAGTCTGCTGTTTTACCTGCTTTTAGATGCAGGAAAATAAAGTGTGAAGTTGAAGCAATTTGAGGTTTTGTTGTGATTTAGTTATTGAAAGTTCTACTTAGAATATGAAAAATGTGGTGGTAATGAGTTTATGTAATGTGGAAAGTCATTGAATTTTCAATGAAGATCCCAAAGCCCTTTGGGTTAAACTCTGATGTAGAACAATACATTTTTTTTCAACCAGACTCAATCTGGAGTAATTATCTACAATAAAAATGCTAAAGAGGAGTTTTGCAAATGATAGACAGCCTGCTCATCTTCCTGTAGAAAGAGAAAAAAGCAGAACCACTTTTGATTTGACAGATTAAAACATTCCTACAGTGGGACCTGGTTTCAGGAAAAAAAAATAAATTGATAAATTGATGAAATCAGTCATAAGAAAACAGTGAGGAGTTGGGGAGGAGTGTGTTTTCCTTCTTGAAAATGTTTGAAATCTGTTTATGAGGAGAAGAAACTATTTCAAGGATTTGCGTGGAAGTGATAGAGGTATTTTTTAAGTCAAATGGGCAAAAGCCAACTCAGACATTGGGAAGTGAATGAATATTCCAGAAATGTCATGAATGCTCCAGCAGGTCACTCAGGGAGCACTCATCAAGGCTGGGAGCACATTTCAGAGCAGTAGGAGTGAAATGAGATTACATTCAGTTCATAGTGCTCATACCAAAACCAGCACTTGACACTTGCTGCAATTACTCATCTGTGCCACTTCTCACCAAGGCTGCTGGTACAATGGGATCACAGAAATTTGGGGGTACAGAGGGTCCTTTTTCCCAAAGGGGGCCTTTCTTGATGTTGCAGTCATTCCTGGGTTGAGTGTACCTTGAAGAGATGAGTTCCAATTGCATCCAGCAGCGTTGTTGGGGGCTGTTTCCCTGCAGGCTGTGCTGGGCTGATCCTCTCTCCCAGCTGGCAATCAGATGCTGCAGGTCACACCCCCATACCCTCATTTTATCCATTTTATTGCAGCTAAGATTGCACATTCTTACAATAGTTAAGGAGTTGCTATTTTCTTGGCTTCTGCTGCCAGCACTTTTTATTGTTTAGCCCTATCCTATCCCCAAACCCAGCTCCAATAAAGAAGAAACATTTGCTTGAGCTGCAGGAGTAAATAACAACCTGCTGGAGGCAGGAAAAAAAGTGAGTGAATGTGTGCCTGACAGATCAGTGATCATCTGTGCACATAGAAGTCCTCTCAAATTGTTGACTGGGACATTTACTGTGCTTAATCCTTAAAAATGATTTTACTTTGCACAGATTTTGGGGAGAGATGTTGTGAATAAATGAGCCCTCTTTTTCTTCAGCTTGCTTAGGTTTTTTCACATTACTTTTATTTTTTGTCTGG
Organism: Drymodes brunneopygia; assembly: GCA_013400955.1. Lineage (NCBI taxonomy): Eukaryota > Metazoa > Chordata > Aves > Passeriformes > Petroicidae > Drymodes > Drymodes brunneopygia. The sequence goes on along the minus strand of VZTZ01038482.1, from coordinate 17,078 downwards.
CTCTTGGACAAGCAGTGAATCATCTGCAGTTTGACTGGGGTGCTCTGTGATTTGCTGCCTTGCAAAAAAAAAAAAATCTGCTCTCACAAAACGAAAGTGTGTCTCCATACATATTGGTTCAAAAATATGCTATGATTTCATCTTTTCTGTCACCAAAATGAAAGGTCTTTGTGGCCAGCTGGGTGCATGTGACAGCTCTGTCATTAAAAGGGAATAACCCTGGAGCAAAGGGGGAGATGTTTGAAAAATGAAACTTTATGGTCAAGTGCTGGTTAGGAACACTTTGTCCAGAGATTCTTTGTGCTGTTTACAGAGACAGAGATTTCCAGCTTTAGAAATGAAGCTGTCTGCTGAAATTCAGGTTTTGATATTAGAGGTGGCTGGTTTTTGACAGCTTTCATGTTACAGTAGTAGTTTTTATTTCAAGCATGATATCATGGCAGTACTGAACTGTGGGTCTGCCTTTCACACCCCTACTCCTTTAATTAGAAATATAGTAGTGTTTCCTGGGCATTCAGTGTTTTATTTGAACATGGAATGCAGGAATGTATTTCCACAGTTGCAGTTATTTTGCAGTAGCACATTTGCCTTCTCTTAAAAAGGGGCTGACTTTTACTTTCTTAAATTTTTAATTCTGAAATGTCTTGACTCTGCTGCAAATGGGCAAAGGAATGCAGAGCAGTTATGCTATGTCAGGATGTGACTGCTCAAACATTTGTCATTCTTAAAAGTTCTTGTTTTTATTGAGAATACTTCAGAAAAGGCTTCCAGCAGATAAGTATATATTCATTTGTGTGACTATATATATGAAGAGGGGGTGACCTCTTTAGAATACTAGTACTAGCAGTGGAATAATAAATTACCTATTTATTTTATCCCCTGAAAAAACAAACCCATCATTTTCTGAAGTTTTCTCTCGGCCTTTGCTGAGTAAAAAGTGCAACGTGAATCCCATCCAAATTTCTGCCATCAGTTCTGTACATTACATTGCATTTCTTTCACTGCATTTCCATCAGGTCTGAAATAACTCTACCAGGTCTTCACATGAGTTCTTTGAAATTCAGGCCACTCTCCTGTAGTGTTGTGCATGACATCAGTTTAATTGAGGCAATACAGTTGGAAATGCGTGTCAGTGATAACAAATCCATTGTCCCTCCCTGTCAGTGCTAATTAGTTCTAGTGGTGGAAAAAAAAAAAACCCTTTCATTCAAAGCTGAGCTGCCCTGTTCCAAAAGCAACAGTGAACAAATAGGAATCAGCATCCAGAACAGTGAGTCAGGACTTGGTCCCAAGGGGCTCTCTCCTGGTGCCCGGAGTGCCAAGGGCAGCAATGGGGAGTTGCTTTTGCATCAGCAAGGGGAAAAAAGCTCCCTGAACTCAAACTATTGCACAGCCATCCAGGGAAGGGCTCAGCTCTTCAGGAAAAGAGCCAGTGGTTTGCTTTCAACAAGGAAAAATGGAGCATTCTCCTGTTTTAGCCACCCTTTGACACGGCACCATCTCCTGTGATGGAGATGAGCTGGGGAGATGGGACTCAGAGGAGGAGGGTTCTGCAGAAGAGCTGGGGAAATCATCCTTTGAGAGTGAGTTGCTGTGGGTAGGGCAGGCTGAGTTAAGGTGGAATTATCCTGAAAAATGGGGAAAATTCTCAAGAGAAAAAAAAAGAAAAAAGAAAGAGAGAAAATGATTAACAAGAAGTTTCCCTCGGCTCAAATGCAGGAATGATAAAGTGAATAAGCAAAGGGTGAGGGACTGGAGCAGCTTTACAGAAGAGGATGTTATTTACAGATGTTATTTCAGAACCAACACAGAGGATTAGGCAGCACTTTCTCTTCTCAAGAGAGCAAATGCCATCTTGGGATGCATAAATAGGAATGCAACTTCCAAGGCACACAAAGTAATCCCAGAAAAGCTCAGTGGGAGCACCCTGTGTCCAGTTTGGGGTAACGGGGTTTGAAGAGAATGAAAGATTCTGACTGAGAACAAACAATGAGGATGATCAGAAAACTGGACATGAGGAACCTGTTCTGCTGCCTGGGGAAGGGAAGCTGGGCAAGGACTGTGAGGGTTTGAGAATTCACACAAAACTTGTGTCAGGAGGTGGGAGCTGATATGTGATTCATATCATTCAGACACCACATCCCTGACAGGCAAGATTTAAAATAGGGCATTTCCTATGGCAACATGGATTTAGGAGAAATCTCATGAAAACTTTCTGTCTCTAGGAGATGCTAAAAGACTGCACTGAAGGTCTGTGAGAGGAGGCTGAGACAGGTTTGGTGTCACAAATCCCGTTTGTGTAAAACCTCCTGCCTTAGGAAAGGGGACATTTCTGAAGCCCCAGTTAAAGGGTGGGACAGCACTGCTACAAAACAAATATTGTTAATTGGGATTGTAGCTGTCTTTTGAAATGTAAAGGGATTTTTCTTCAGCTCTTTATCAGATACCTTTATTTTCTTTTTCGAAATGATAAATCACCTAACCACGAATGTTTTGAAACTTAACTCCATGCGTATTATACAATTTTATCAAAAAATGACATCTGTTAAACATGACATTTGAACTGCCCGTGCCAGTTGTGTTTGACCTCCTTATCTCCAGTGCTCTGAGCACAGAAGAGTAAAGGGGAACTTGAGGAGTTGAGAGAACTCAGTTTCCTCATAAAATTACCAGGTCTTGTATTTCCCTGGGGTGACAGAGCCACCCACCCAGAGGAGCACAGTGATGTTACCCTCAGGGGACAGAGGCAGGCATGGGTGACCCTGCAAAATCTGAGTTTTATGTAGGGCTGCTCTTAGGCTGTTTCTCTTTCTTCATTTTAAACATGTTACCCAGTCATGTGCTGGAGGAATCTCATCATGATGACCCAGAAAAAGGAAAACTGTCCCGTTCCAAAGCCACGTAGGAGTTTGTCTAGTAGAAATAAACTGGTTGAAATAAAGCAGTCTCAACTGAGGTTTTTTGTGTTTTAAGGAAAAAAGGTGGCTGTGTGTTTTCTCCACTCTCTCATTCTGCATTCTAATCCTTTGCTGAACAGCCCCTCCTTTTTGTGCTCAGCTGTCCCCTCACATTTGACTCCTGAGCTTTTTTTGATTACGTTTTGACAGTTTCCATTGCATCCTTGGACACCTGGTAAGCTGATTTTTAAGTAACACTGAATCAAACTCACTCTGCAGTTGAAAAACTCTGGTAGGAGCCCAACAGCATTTTGCTTTTTCCCCAGCAGGTGTTCACTGATCCAAATCTCTAGCACAGCTCTGATATCCCAGGTTTATTGTGGTTTTTCATTGCACCCCTACCAAATTGTTGGCTACCTGCAGAAAGGGCTGGGAAACTCCCGGTGAGTTTTCTGCTGGGATGAACCTGTTTCTGCAGCACTGCTTCTTCCTGAAATGTGCACAAAAATACCCACAAAGAAAATAGGAGTGCCAGAAGACATCCTGCCTCTTGTGCAAAACTGGAACAGCTCAAGGTCAGACAAATAAGTGCCTTGAAGGACGTGGGAATGCACATCTCTCATTACCTGCAGTTTCCATACCTATATATATACATACATAAACGTAGGTATTATTTTTCCTTTGTTTTGGGAAGTAATTTTGTTTTCCCTTCCTCTCCTGGAAGCCAAACCATGAATTCTATCTGGTCTCATTTTCTTGTGGGTGAGAATGTTGTTGTCAGCTCTTTCAGCCTTCCTTTCCCCCCTTGCCTCAGTATCAGATGTTTATCCACTGGTGCCCACTGTGCTCTTAGTTAAGAACATGTGTCCTGGCAGAGAAATCAATAGATTCACTCGTTTTTAATGTAGAAATTCATTTATGTAGTAAAATTATTTCTGTCATCGGTTAATAATAAATGTGGGGTGGGGGAGGTTTTATTTGTTTTTGTTCGTTTGTTTTGTTTTGTTTTGTTTTGTTCTGTTCTGTTTTGTTCTGTTTTGTTCTGTTCTGTTTTGTTTTGGGGGGATGGTTAAGGGAACAGAAATAAAAGAAAAGCTAAACTTTTTAAAAAGAAACCAGTGGTTTTAGCTGACCAATATTCTTCATACTGTAGATGCTCTGTGTGTCATGTTTGATTCATTTCAGCTTAGAAGATGGAATTAGCCCAGTCAGCTCCATATTTCTTTGTTGTCCTCTGCTTGCTGAAAATCATGATTTAGCAAGGAAGTGTTGTTTCAGCTGCCAGGGCACGAAGCTGACTTTAGAAATAAAATCCCTCAATCTAGAAATTTGGATTTGCCATTAGAACACTTGTGTCTGTATTTCAGCTTCTGATCCTTTTCTGCTTACACAACTAGATATAGTTTCTTTTAAGTGTTTTATATGTAACATCTCACTTAATTTAGTCGTTAACCAGCAGAGCTGTCTGTGTCTTTTGTACCAATTAAGCCAGTTTTGATGTCACTGTGATTATTTGACTTTCTGTGCAGACTCAATAACCTTAGTTTGGCCTCCTTTGGGGAGACAGATGATAAATCTCTTTTGTCTTCTGAACATATGGCTAACTTGCCTCAAATCTCCCTTTCTGGCTGTCAGTCAATCATTCTCCAGAGCTCCAGGCAGGAGCTACTCCTAATGATGGTATCCAATCACAACTGCCTGGGATGAAAGGCAAACTCTTTTTTTTTCTTCATGTAAGAAAAGCCAGAGTAAGCAGCCAGCTCCTACCTTGGCACAAAAGGGCCACATCCCCTCTGTCCCTGCTCTGGGTGGCTGCATCCCCACACAGGGGTCAGCTCTGATGTCACACATTTAGTGCTGGAGCACGGCTTCTCCTTGGTTGGAAAAAATTAATTAACTTTTAGGAACATGCTCATTGAGTTCTAAGATGGAGAATTTCAGTGGGGTGTTTAAATTTCTGGTACTCCTTTCATATATCATGGATGTTTCTGAATCAGACACTCTTCTGGGCAATTGCTCAATATTTTACTCTCTGTTTCCTCTCTGGTTTTGTAACTTTTGGTAATATTTAGATGATATCAGAGAAAAGATGCATTTTGCACAGTCTGAGTTATGTTCTGAACCTCAACATGAGATGGGAATTACAAAAGAAATACATTTAATTTTAAAGTGTACTGCAAGCTATGGAGGATGTGTCATGAAGGATTGTTAGGAGTGTTTGTGAAGCATTATCACACATGGACAGTGGTGTTACAAAACCTCTGCTGAGACTTCAGTGTATGAAAAGATTATTGTTATGTATTGGTGGTTTATAAAGGGTTCCTAAAGGCAAGGCTTCTTATTCTTTTTAATCCATTTAGATCATATTCCACAACAAAAATGTGCTGACCTTGTAGGTTAGCAGGCAAAGGGCTTAGCTGTTTATAAAATTCAGGCTCCAGGCTCAGCATTAATGAGTAAGCTAACCTCTAGCTAAACTCTTAATATTATGAATTTGCAAAAGTAAAGAATAGGTGTTGAAACCTCTGAAAGAAGGGAAACAGAAAGTTCAGCTTGAGGCTTCAGTTCCTTGCAAAGTCCTCAGGGCTGTGGCACACACAGTCAGATGTTCTGCTGGGAGAGGCTTGCTCCTCTTTATACACACACATCTGACTGTGCTATTGTACCTTCCCTGCACTGACAGAAACACAGACAAAATCCTGATTTTGCTCAATCAGAACCTGAACCCAAACACTTCAAATTAAAACAAAAACAAACAAACAAACAAAACAAACAAACAAACAAAAAAACCCCAAAATCATTTCTCCTTCCTGACACCCACCTTCCTTTCATTTATTAGCACTTTTTACCATGTCCCATCTCATCCCTCCCCAAGGTTTCTTGCTTCAGGCATATTGAGAATTTAATAATCTTTTATTTAGACATCTTTCAGCTCCAAACATGTGCACATATTAGTAAGCTCATAGATTAATATGTTTGGGGGGTTTTTTTTGAGCCAGCCTCCAGATTTTCTACTGCCATAAAGTCCATCAGTCTTGGAAGTAAAATCCCAAGGCAAACCCATGAAGGGCTTCAAATGTGTGCTATGTATTTACTGAATAACAGTAAATCTGGTTTTATTCAGTGTAATGAAAGCTTATCCAAGCTTAGTTAATGCATTTGTTAATATTTCTGCATGAACTTCCTGACACTGACATGAATAGAAGGCTTCAGTTACATGCACCAAATAACTAAAATCTTGTGGTCAGTGACCTCATCATCCAGCCATGGTTTAATTGCTCACTTGCCACTCTCTGATTTACATCTCAGTGTGGGGATTTTTCTTTCTAAACATTTTACTGATGTTGTTCCTTAAGCCTTATCTCTCATTCCAGGCTTTTTTTGTATTGGGATTGATTCTCTCTTCATCCTGACTTGCTTGGATTGTTGAAGTTTCACTGAAGCAAAGTTTTTCTCAGCACAGCTGGGTCTCTCTGCTTTCTAGGGGACATCCTTCCACACCAAACAGCAACACCTTCGATTTTCTTCAGTACCTCCACACTTCTGCTGACACTTCAGTGATATCCAATATTAATTTCCTGCTGCTTCTGCCTCCTAAGGCCACCAGATCCTACAGTAAGAGGTTTTGGAAAAAGCAGGGTGCTGGTTCTTTTCTGTTGCAGACTTTTTTCCCCATACAATTAATTACAAAACAGGTATTTTTAAGCATCAATTTAATGGTGAGCAATGTACAATAAAATCCTAAACTAAATCTCAGTGGGATATGACCTGAATTCAGTTTGCCCAGTCAAAATAGCTTCACCTTCATTGTAAATGCTGGATACTGTAAAGATCTGCCTCTGACCTCCACCTTCAGATGTGCTGGAACCTTTTTTAATGATCTGATTTTGGCTTCTTGGAGCACGTGGAACACTGAATATCTCAATCACACAGGGCAGCAGAACCTTTGGTTTTGTTTTCAAGTGCATTAAGACAACACCACAGAGAGGTGCCAAGCTGACAAAATAGACCAGTTTAGTGGAAAGTAGCTGGAAGTGCTGCACCTCTTAGAATGAAGGATATTGCTTGGAACAGCATCAGCAATTTGTATTTTTCTCCAGCTCTCAGGGTGGAATGCCAGTCCTGATGACAACATGCTGGACCTGAGGGCCCTGGTGTTTCAGCTTGTGCAGGCTCGTGAGCACTGATGCCTTTGGGCAAGGTGATCTTTGGTTTGAAAATGTTCCTTAATCTGCTAGAGAGAAGAATAAAGAGGAAGGAAGGGAAAAAGGAAAATATCTTCAGGGTCTGGATTAAAAACTGGAGGGGGAAGGGGAAAAAAAAAGCAAGGCTTCCTACAGTTTTTAGAGATTTTTTAGACTGCTGTGGCCAAATTGGTCTGTTGGCAGAGAAAGGCAGGAAAAACCAGTCATCTGCCACTTTTGAGTTTGGAATAAATCCTGCATATCAGAGGTCTGGGGAATAGCAGTCCCTGAGGTCACTTTTACTTTAAAACATAACCTCATCAAGCTTCAGAAACCTTCACAGTCAGAAATAATGGAATTTGCTGGAGCAGTGGCACAAACCTCCCAAATCTGCTATGAATAGAGAGCTCTGTGTGCCATCACTGCCTCTGAATGAGAAACAGAGTTTGGGGTAAGATGAGGAGCAGTCAAGTGGCATCACTTCATGCCAAGTTTCAGTCCAGAGTGAACATTTATGGGCTCTGACAATTCTCTTGTACCCTGACAGCTGCCAGACTCTGAGGTTCAGTGGTGCTGGTGGGCTCCCAGTATAACACAAATGTTTTCTTTCTCCTTATGATTTATGGGCCTGCCTCTGTATCTTTTATTTTTCTGGGGTCTTGGGTAGGGAAGGGGAGTCCTGAGCATGCCAAGCATGACTGACAGCTATCTCACTGGGACCAGGGGAAGGGGGATTTGTTGGCTGCAGCACCCAGCTGACCAAAGGAAACAGCTCTCAGTTGGCACTGACAAAGAAAAGTGCAGTAAAAATATCACGAGGCCAAATATGCAAACCACTGGCAGCTGAAGCCAAGCCTGGACACGAAAATGGTGCAGCAGTTTGGACCAGCACTTTTTTTCCAAGCAGATAAAAGAATTTATATGAGGTCGAGTTGTTAATTTTCATGCTCTGTAAAAATAATCAGGTCTTGGAAAGCGAAGAGTTTTTAAGTGAAGTCATTGACAAAATGAAGTGCTTATTGCTGAAGAAGTGCATGCCAGGGTTCCTTAAGCTGTGCCATTACTGAGGCAGGGATAATTACCCTGCTGATGCTACCAAGACATAAATACATTGAAGACATTAGGTAAGTTAGGAATTTGAAATACTGTCACTTCTGCACGTGCCAGGCTCTGGAAACAGTCTGCTGTTTGTGTGCCTGACTTAGAAACTGGGAAATACAATTTTGGTTTAGCACTCACAGGCCTCAGGAAGAACTGATTTTTTAACACATGCTAAATATCCAAGATACTTTTCATTACTTATTAATACAGAGTTGTTTCATACTGTGTTCAGTATTAGTGCTCTGTCCAACAGGCTATTTTCAGCTTTTATTGTTGAAGAAAGCACTGTCAGACACAGAACAGCTTCTCTCTCCTATTTCCATGCCAGCCTAAACCTTGCTTGACCTGGAACCTTTTCAGGACACACATTTTTATTCTCTGAGTTCTCACTGCTGGAGCTGCTCAAGGCTCAGGTTGCCAGTTCTGTTCACCCATCACTGAGCCAAGTCTGACCCAGGTGCTATTCTCCTTTCCCCTCAGAAATAAAACCAAATTTGCTGAGGGATGAGAGCTGTGTTAGGTTTATAGTGATGTGTGGTGGTGTCACCAGGGTCTTTGGGAGCCTGTAAGAAGGCATCCACCATTCACAGACCTGAAGACAGAGCACTTTGCAAAGCCTGTATCATGTTTTTTATATGTCACAAAACCACACAAGCATGAAACCCCTGTGCTTTGAGTATCAGGTGTGAGCAGAGTGTGAATACAGCTGGCACTTCAAACAAAACAAAGCATTTCTTCCCTACTTCATGGGGTCTGTAACAGAACAGAAAGTAACAATTTTCAGACCAAATTCTCTAATATTTGGATAAAAGCAATCATTTTGGAAAGTAATTTTATGCTTAAAACTTCTATTAAGGGAGATGCAATATTGCCATAAAAAAAATTACAGGTCTGTTCAGATTCTAGTTATGTGTCTCCTTTAGCTTGTGGTACATTCAAGTGACTTCATAAACAATAATTGGATTTCAGACCTTGAATGTTCTTGAGGAAGAAGTTGATTGTAACATGACAGAGGAAAAGCTTCATTTTGGGCTTTTAGCTGTGAATTTTTTCACAGATATTCTTGGTTACCTCCTTAGGAGAGCAGAAGGCAGACAGTTGTTGCAGCCTGAGTGGAATGGGGAAATACGACTGTGTTATCAGCTCGGTAATTCCTTTCCTGCTCTTGTCTGAGCACTGCTTTGAGTAAAGTGAGTCCTTTCAGGTGCTGTTCAAGCTCCTGCTTCCTCTGCCCACGTTTCCACTGTTTGTGTGGGAAAGCACAGAGCATTTTCAGGTCCATAATTCTGGGGCAGAATAAGCAGGGCAGACAAAGTGACGGCCGATGTGTGGGTTTGGTTTTCAAAGGATGGACCTTGGGATCAATAGGGAAAAGTCTTGTCCCTCTAAACCCAAGTGTTCTAAGTGCTAAGAGCTCGAAGGGATGGGCTTGTACAACCTGTGGCAGTGCCTGGAATTTCCTGGTGCTTTCAGAGGAGTTTTTTCCAGGGTGTTGGTGCCATGACCATGGAGAGAATCCAAGTGCTCTGCCAGTGCTCAGCCTGACAGCTGTGCCGGGAGTTTTCCCAACTTTCTGAATCACAGCTAAGGCCTCACACAGGTTTGATCTCGTGGCTGGTTTAGTAAACTTCTCTAAATGTTGCTTCTTTGAGGTTTAATGATCATTATTTGTGTTTCTGCCTGATATGCTGCTGACTCAGCACTAGGAGGCATTTCCTTTGTGTGGACAGACACATAAATAGGGAATGCTGTGCTTTTCCTTGGCTCAACTCCTTCCTCCACTGAAAAGAGCAGTCAACAAATCAGAGTGTTGATATGTCTCTACAGAGGAAAATGCTCATTAAACAACAGATTGTTTTAAATAAACCTAATTTGAAACAGCAGGAAATAATACAGAGTCCTGCATTCAACCAGCACTTACAGCACATCCTAATAACTCCTGCCTGCTCACATCATATTTGTGCTTTCTGGTGAATATTGAACTTAGAGAATGTAAATAAAGTATAAATGTATGTTTACCTGAGTAGGTGTTGTTATATAAATACAGAGATCAGTCTCCATTTCTTTTCAAACTTTACACTGGAGTTTTCTAGCAGGCTTACAAGGTTGTTTTTCTTTTAAAGTAGAATGGAACTATTGCACTACAACTTAAACTGCATTTTAAACATTTTAGTTTTATTAAATTGTGTAGCTAAGGAGTAGTGCAAACACATAGTTGAATTTAGTAAAAAAAAAGGAGTAAAACTGAACTCTAGACCTTCCCATCCATCTATCTTTGCCCATGAAATCCATACTACTCCCAAAATGAAAGAATTGAGAGAGAGGCTGAAAAGTTGGATGTGTTGATGGATTTCCTATGACTTTGGTTGGGAGTTGGGTGTTTATTTTTGTAAAATCCATTTATGCAATAATTAAAAAGATTAAACAGTTGCTGAGCAAATTACATCAGAAGTTATTTTTATTTAGTTATTTATCCCTTCAACTTGTGCTTTAATGACTCTTCTCACCAAGCTTTCTCCTCTCTTAGTTTAAAACTTGGTTCTTTTTGATCCCATCTCATTTATTATTATATTTCTATAAGTCAACAGAAAGGCTTCAGGATGTTTCCTGATAGTGCAGCTCCATTTTATGAGCAGTAGGTAGGAATCAGTTACAGGCAGCAAGCTGAGAGTGATAATAATCAAATCCAGTCCAAATTAGTCTTTTCCCCTCCTCCTGGTTTACAGTAATCTGGAAGGGAGGAAATATTGCAAAGGAGACACATATGAAAGTTATTTTTCTTTCAGGTGTTTCAAAATGCTTAAAAACTTGTGCAGAACAACCCTCTGTGTTCTCATAGTCCAGGTGGTTCTTTCAATAGATTTAAGTAGATATTGGTTTGATTACCTAAAATCCTTGGATGCTCTACTCCTTCCAAGCCATTCCATTCCTGATGTTTTAAAGACAGATTTTTAAGTTTCATTGTGCCAGTGAGGAATCTTTTTCCTTTCATCTTCATGGCTCAGTTTTGCCACTTTCCTAGAAGTGGAAAGGAAAGGACAGACTAGGAAGAAGATGGTTCATTTTCAGATCAGGCAAGACAGAGGAGAAGGAAGGAGGTTCTGTGTGGAGTTCCTGCCTCTTTTGCTGATATTGGAGAATGGGAGAACTGGTCATGCTGGGCACTGCATCAAACCAGTGTCCAGTGGGGTGGGTGCATTCCTGGCTTCCCTCTCTCATAAAATGCATCAGAACACAGGCAGGAATGCTGCAAACATCTCTGCTATTATTGGGCACGTGTGTTAATGCAGATTTGTGCATTTGTTTGTTTTCTTTTATTCATAATACCCATATTAATCTGGACAAAATAAAAACTAAAAATCCTGGTCAAAGCAAGATGGAAATCCCCTCTGAGCTCAGTTCTGCAAGAAGTCTGCTGCCCTGAGGAACGTGTAGGAGATTCTCTGAGCACCTCATTGCAGCATGGAGAAAGCCCACAATAGCTGCAATAACTCTTGTTTAGTTTTTGCCATGTGTGACACTCCTTTCTTGCTAATTCTTTTCCTGCTGTCTAATTTTATCACCAGAGCACAGAATATTGAAGGGACCTGAGCAAAACTCCTGTCTGCAATCAAAGCATCCCTAGCAGCTTTCATCATCATTGTGTTGTGTGTATGAGCCCAGAAATTGAGTGACCACAGTGTGTGCTGCCAACAGAGGGTGGGGGAAGGCAATTCATACCTGTGGTCACTCCTGCAGCCCTTCTCTGAGTGCCCTTTTCACTGCTCTGCAAGGAGGAGCCAGCACAGTGTCTGTGTGCATCCCTCACCCTCGTGGATCACGTAGCTCTAACCCTGAATATACAATATACAATATACTCAGTTCCTGTTGGCTCACAATAAAGACAGCAAAAACAGCAGCCAAACTTCCCAGGGACAATTCTGCTGCCAGAGCTCCAGCTAAAACAGCAGTGGCTCAGCACTTTTTTCCCCTCATCAGCTGCCTCTCTTCTTTCCCACGTGTGCCCTGCCTTCATTTCCAGTGGGAGGCTTCGTCTGCATCCACATGGTGCAATTTCAGTGGCAGAAATTCCCACTGTCTCTTCTGCTGCTTCAGCAAAAGGGATCCTTTGTCAGGTGGCTCCCAGCATTTCTGATGCTTTGTGTTGCAGCACTTTGCCCACCACAAATGTAAACACTCCAAAGTCCTTTTATACTGGGACAGGCACTTAGAGATCCCAGCTTCAAGTCAGCTTTTCTGTGCATTGTGTATTTTGTTATCTCATCTGTGTGCCTGCATGGTTATACTGCACAGAGCAGCCATCATTTCCTTTTTTATTCCTCCCTTGACTGTGCTGCTGCTTCTGTGAGACACAAAACAAAGTTAAACATGTTTTTAATGTGATATCTTGCCCCATGGAATTCGGTGGCAGTCAAGTAATTGAATTGAACAGGCAGCCTTTCTGTGGGATCTGATAATTCCTTGTAGCTTCTATTTATGACCACAAGAAGTTTTCCTCTAAAAGTATTTTATCTGTAAGAAAAAAATTACTAATTACCACTGCTATCTAATTACTATTCTTTGGTTTTAATTCACTATAAAAGTGAATTAAATAAGTGAACTGTGAATTGAGTGAATAAGTGAATTGCGCGCTAGGCAAGGGCTGCCCCATCCCTGGAGTGTCCAAGGCCAGGTTGGAGGGGGCTTGGAGCAACCTAGGATAGTGGAAAATGTCCCTGCCCATGGGAGTGGGCTGGAATTTGGTGATCTTTGAGGTCCCTTCCAACCCAGGCCATACGGACCCCAAGAAAGGTCTGTGGATTGTGATCACCCACAGTGCTGGTGTCTTTTGTCTGACAGAAAGATAAGGAACTTCCTAAAGATAAGGAACTGCTGCAATGGGATGGAGTTGAGCCTTTCCTAAGGGACACTGTCCATGCCCCAGCTGGTTTCCATGTGGTGATGCAGCTGCAGGTCAGGAGAGCAGGTGACCTGCTGTACAAATGGGTCACACACAGAGAGGGCATTTCCTTGCTCCTCTGTTCATTCCCAAGGAGCTGAGGCCAGATGCAGCACCTTGTGCCTCCTCAGTGAAACTGGATGCTCTGACACACAAAAGGAAAGGGGAATTGCAGTGGTGACTGAATGCTAATCATTCTCTCTGACCCAGCAGTGTTTATCAGGTACAGGTTTTGTAACCTCCTTACAGGAGCAGCTGAGAGCAGGGCATGGGATTCACTGCTCTGGTTTGAGCCTTTGAACACTAACCCATGGATATTGTTCCTTCCTCTGCTCACTCTCTGCCAATTCAAGGCAGCAGAATCATGTAACAGAGCCTGTGAGATGCTGGGGATGGAAGCAGCTGCAGAAGCTGCTCCTGCAGGGGACACAGGCAGGTGAATCCCATTGACTCCTGCTGCTGTGAATGGGACAGAGGAAGGAAAGTCATTTAACACCACAGCAGCAAGGCCAGGCTCAGGAGATCACTTTCCTCAGGGACAGCAGATGGTGAGTGGCTGCAAAGAACGACCCCACCCAGCTCTGCATGTGGCACCCACCATGCAGAATGGATGGCCCTAAATATTTATTAAGTGTTATTAAAGAGCTCAGGTTACACCATCCCTTCAGATCCACCAAAGCCAGGGTAGGGTTACAGAGGGGGCAATGTCGAGCCTTCAGTTGGGTTTTTTTTGGGTGAACATTTTACACAGAGTTTTTTCTACAGTAATGTAAAAACACTGAACTTGTGTCACTAAACTGAAATGAAGATTGCTGTGCCCACCTAGGAACTCTGGCAGCTGTAGAGACTTTATCAGGTGACTTTGTCATTTTGAATGGATTTATCAGAGAAGTTCTTTTCTTTCTCCCTTCTTTCCTTGTGATTTCAGCACATGCTGCCTGACATAAAAAGTAGCTTCCACTCACAAGAAAGGGGATGGGTCTTTGTCACTTAAAGAAAACTGCATTGCTCACTGAAACCTTTGAATCCTATTGTGACTGGTATTCATGAGTTAAATCTGGCTATATTTAAGTAATTTCAGTTCTTTCTTATTGCCTGGAAGCATTTTTTGTCATTGTGTTGAGACAGAGACTGAAATGAGCTGGTGTTAGGGCAGAGCAGTGGCAGTAATGAAAATCAGAATAGTGCTAAATGACTACAATGTCACTATTTATTTCTCTTAAAATGTCAAAAACCCTCTGCTTTATAACTTGATAGAGAAGAGCACCTGTGTTCTCAGAGGATGCAGCTGATGAGATATTGTTTTGAAAGTTAAGGTATAAACTAATGTTAGTAATCTCTTGGACTTTTAACTATGATAAAAATATAAATAGATTATTCATTGCCTACTCTTTGAGGTGTTTATTAATGTTAGCTGTGTTTCTGTGCTCATTTTGGCACAGGTGGAATAGTGTTTATGTAAACATTTAAACAAATTATCCTTTGGGGTCTTTTACTAATTAATGCAGATGGTTGGTTTCACTTAGATGTGAGTGGTTTGTTATTTTAGGGCAAGCACCACTTTCCTCATGGATGGGGAAAGCTGGCATTTCCCATCTGCAGAAAAAGCCCAGTTCCATGCATTTTGGAGGGCAGAAAAGGAGCAAAATCAAGTAGCTGGAAATCTTATGTGTGTGCCTGCAAGACTCGAGGACACCCTGAAATGTCCTTATTAGAGGATCCATCAGTTCTCTTACAAACTGGCACCAGTTTGGATTTAGCCCTGTGCAAAACCCATTGGATGCTCAGAAAACCTTCAATATTCCAAAATCTTCCAACAAATACTTCAAGTCTCACCTGCCCCATCAGAATGTTCTTCTGTGGAAGTTGTGACTATAACACATCTGCTGATGTAACTCTTCTTGGCATGGTCTTACCTTACTGTTTTATTAAATATTCCCCTGCTGGGTTTTTTTGGTGTGGGACTTTGAAGGACTAGATGAAAAAGATTTCTGAGACTTATTTTTTTTTCAATAGTATCAACTAAACTAAGAATCATTAAGTCAACAGCAGCTTTGAAATTTTGCTCCCCAAAAGTCTGTTTGGAAACCAAGTTTGAAGACTGCCAATTTTGCATGGCTACAGCTAAAAAACCTCCTTATCAGCTCTGCTTCAGGACTGTCATTTTTCAGCAGCAAGCTAGGAAGTGGGTTTTGACACTTCCTACACTTTAATCTGTGTTTTCACTTGCTCAGTTTACAGAACAAATGCTTCTTGTAATACATACAGAAATAAAAATGCACACTACCATTATTCACTTCGCTCATGACAGCCTGAGACTGATTAGTTCTGAGCTGTTCTAAAGCAGTTGTGCTGTGTTTAAACTGCAGAGAGCTGTTAAAGACTTGCTCTGCTGTATTTTTCCAGAGTTTTTCTGCTGTAAAACAGACAGGAATACTTGATGGTCTGACTCGGAATTTGAATATTTTGCCCTGTGACATTGGAAGCAGAGGTGAAGGGATTAGTGAACAGAGCTTTGTTTCAGGCCAAAGGGCATCATATCAAGACATTACCTAACAAATAAAAATGGAATCTTTCACCTTATTTGTAAAAGAAAATGGTTAAGATTTACTTTTTAGAATGATTGTAACACACATGTAGCGCTGTTTTATGTCTCCAGCAAAGTATAACAGATGGACTGTGGCTTTATTGGGAAAAAAAAGTGTGCTGAAAGATTTTTATTATGTGAGAAAGAGAGAACAAAACCCAAGGAAACATCTGGACAATTAATCTCTCAAATCTTCGCATATAACATGAAGAAAAATACTGAAATATTTCAGAAGCATTGCTCAGAAACAAATTAACTATTGTTAGCAAAGCACAATAATTTACCATCCTTCACGTGACGAGATCTTTGTAATTAATAATTAATTGTACCACTTTGTTCTTCACCCCTGGAAAAACAGCAGGGAGGGTAGCACGTTCCTCCTGAGGTTTCTGCTTTGTCCTTACAAAGTGATGAATCACTTTCACTGGAGCTGAGCTGATCTGTCATCTCCCAAGGAAGCAAATGTCACCGTGGGGGAAAAAAGGGTTCTTTACCTGTTATTGAGGCCTGTGTGGTGTCTGGTTACTGATCTGGACCCAAACATCTGGCAGCCCTGCCAGCTCTCCCTGCCATGTGTGCACAGGATGGAGCTCTGCTTTGTGGGGAGGGTTGGGCTCTTTATTGGAAAGCTGCACAGTGACAGGTGAGCAGGGAAATGGGTGCTTTTCATCTGGGCTGCTGAAACATGATCTGTTTTTTGAGAGGGCAGGTTGCTGTTTAAGGGGTGTTTCTCAGAGCTGTGGGGCTGCTGGGAATGGCAGAGGGAAGGTTGCCACCCTGGCTGTTCCTCCATGTGCTGCCCTTCCCTGAGCAGCCCCACATCCAACCATCCCCATCCTCCTTCCCTGCTCCTTACTGGGATCTTCCTGTGGTGGTTTCCTCTCCCTCAGCTTTACATGCTTTAGGAAATGGGAAAGAGTTCCATTCTTTGGTTTATCCCCTTGTACCCTCTGGATTCTGGTGTTGCCTTCCCCTCCCAGCAACCCCACTGGGGATTTTCTGGGAGATATTAATTCAAACACTGCTTGAAGTGTGTACTTGGCCTTTCTCCTGTTGCCCCAGCCAAAGAAGAGCACAGATATTTTTTCTGCACCATTTGAGAACAGCGCTCTCTCTCTCTGGGCTGGGGCTCCTTTTCCATCTGTAACCGTGGGAGCTCCAAAGCAGGAACACGAAGGCAGTGATAACCAAATCCCACAAATAAATCACTCCCACTGTGCAGTCTGAGTTATGGCCAAAGCTGGGAAATCAACCTCCTTCCTCGGGCTCGTGGTTTGTGTCCAACCTGAGCTACTGTACATCTGGATGTTTATTATACAATACCTGCCTTTATATATCTTTTGAAGCCTATTATTTTTTTATTATTATTA
>VZTZ01038470.1:0-49010 GCA_013400955.1 Drymodes brunneopygia | reverse complement strand
TTTAAAAAGAAACCCACTTTTTTTTTCTGAATCTTGTTAAAACAACAGGTTTCCACATTTTTTCCTGAAAATATTTAATATATATACAGTCATAGAATCCTTTAGGTTGCAAAAGACCTCCAAGATCATCAAGCCCTACCATTAAACCAACACTTCTAAATGCACACTAAACCGTGNTAAACCAACACTTCTAAATGCACACTAAACCATGTCCCTGAGTGCCACATCTGCATGCCTTTTAAACACCTCCAGAGATGGTGACTTCACCACTTCCCTGGGCAACTTATTCCAGTGCTTGACAACCCTTTCCATGGAGAAAGTTTTCCTAATGTCAAGTCTAAACCTTCCCTGGTCTTCCCTGAGCCTCCTTTTTTCCACCCCAGCTCCCTCAGCTGCTCCTCATGAGCCTTCACCAGCTCTTTTACCCTTCTATGTCTTTCTTGTCCTGAGGGGCCCAGAACTGAACACAGGATTTGAGGTGTGCCCTCACCAGTGCAGAGTACAGGGGGACAATCCCTGCCCTGGTCCTGCTGGCCACACTATTGCTGATACAGGCCAGGATGTCACTGGCCTTTTCGGCCACCTGGGCACAGCTGGCTTATGTTCAGCTGCTTTTGCAGCACCCACAGGTCCTTTTTCCCGGGCTGCTTTTCAGCCACTCTGCCCCAAGCCTGTAGTGCTGCCTGAGGCTGTTGGGACACAAAGGCAGGACCCAGCACTAGTCCTTGTTGAACCTCATACAACTGGCCTCAGCCCATTGATTCAGCCTGTCCAGATCCCTCTGCAGAGCCTTCCTGCTCTCCAGCAGGTCAGCCCAGTAGTCTCCAAACTGAATGTGGGTGTCCTTGATCCCCTCATACAGATAATTGATAAAGATATTAAACAGGACTGGCCCCAAAAATGAGCCCTCAGAAACTTCACTAGTGACTGGCTGCCAAAGTGCTGTTTACAGCCAAGCAGCATATCCAGACAGAATAACCCCAGCTACTTAGAATCATAAAAAAAAGAAAGGAAAATCAAGGAAAATATAAACCTAATATTGCAAATTTCCAGAAAACAGAGTAAAAACACTTAGGATTTATTTTTGATGCATAAATATTTAAGTTATATATAGACATGAAAAGGTCAAGGAACAATCTGAGTTTCCTTTTCAGGTTTTGAATGAAGTTATATAAAGATGTCTTCAAATGTGGTTAAGGATGGGAGAGAGGAACACCCATTCCTGTGGAGTTACTCTATGGAAGACTGGAGCTCCTGAAGGCACTTGGATAGACTTCTAAATGCCAGAAGTTATGAGTCGTGTCTGAGACAGAATGAACCTGAAAAGACTGGAGAAAAATGCTGCTAGAGCCACAGAACCACAAGTATTTGTGTCCATTTAATATAAATATCAATAGAAAAATCCTGATACCAAAACCTTATCATGGTCTAAGAACTGCATCATCATAATGTGTTATTCACTTTTTCATAGAACAAGCTCAATAATTTCATCTAGAATTTTATTTGACTTCCTAAACTTTTATTGTCCCTCATTATGAACAGTCTTTACTCTTACTGAACAGTGCTTTACAGTTCTCCAGATACCTTCTTATACAGTACAAAGGCTGGATGGTGTCACATTTAAAGGAATTCAGTGTTTTTATAAAGGAACCTAAATAACTGGCCCTACTCTTAAAGACATGACATTCATTGATATATATAAAAAAAAGTGATCAAGATTTCAAATGTTCTCTCTACCTAATATTGGGAGCAAGAACTAAATATTTCTGCAGATCACTTAGGAACCTCAGTGGAAGCAAAGCACTTGTGCGCATTTGATTTGTATGATGTGAGCCAATTTCTTTTGAAAGCCAGATTTTTTTAAACACACTCTCCATATATCAGAGTAAGCAGTACCTGTGTCTGGGTCTTGTAAACAATCTGTTTTGGCTAGCATTCCTTCCAGCAAACCCACATGCTAGGGTACTGCTGAGGAGTGAGAACAGTAAGGTTAGTTAGCAAAGGAGTCAAAGAATAATATCTTGAAAATTCAAATATTACAGAATATCTTGAAAAATCAGACATTTGTAGAAACATATGATGGACAGTTTCCACAGCTTGTTGTCACAAAAAAATAACAAATTCTCTTTCAGAAAGTGTTTTTGCAGTTATAGGAACCAGGTTACTGAAAGAAATTTCAGACTGTTTATTTATTCTTTAGTTGAAGTATAACTTAAAATTATTTTGGCATGGACTATCTGGAGAGATATGACATATTTGGATGGCAGTGCCCCTTTCAATGGCCAGAGTGTTTTGCTGGGAGAAAAATATACAGAACACAGCAGGAGTCAAACTGAGTGCTGGTTAATGTCAGCTTGAGACAGATATTCAAAGGATTTATCAGGTAGCTTAGAGAAAATGGAAAGAAAATGAGGAATCTCCATACCATCAGAAATCTTTATTTTAATAGATCACTGAATATCATTGCTAGTCTATGTATTCCAATCCAATACCTTCTGAGAAAGCTCCAAGTCAACAGTAAGAGAAGAACTTAAAGGAAAGGTGATATGCATAAAATTCACAGACATCC
Source organism: Drymodes brunneopygia (assembly GCA_013400955.1). Lineage (NCBI taxonomy): Eukaryota > Metazoa > Chordata > Aves > Passeriformes > Petroicidae > Drymodes > Drymodes brunneopygia. The sequence goes on along the minus strand of VZTZ01038470.1, from coordinate 46,441 downwards.
CCTTCAAAAACCCATCCCACCAAATCCAAAATCTTACACTTGTATCTGACTCCCAGCATACTTGGTTGAAATCAAACCTGTGAAACTGTACCCTACCTGCAGAACAGCTTCCAAATAATCCCTTCAGTCTGCATGACTGAACAAATTATACCAGTTTTCCACTCTGCACCAGGGGATTTATTAGTAGAGCACCATAATGGATTTACAAGTTTATGTTAGCTAGGAAAAAATGTAATGGGTTGTTTGGAGTGGTATTAGGGCCTTCAGGACTGCTATTCTGCATGTAATCTAAAGGTGCTTCCAGCAATAAAATATCCCAGAACAGTATACCAAGTTATTACTCCAGATATGACATTGGTCCATTTTTGTGTCATTTCTGTACACCTCTGCACTTCTCAGAAAAAATCTGTGGATTGGTCTGCCTCAGTAGATATAATGCTGAGTTTTTCAAGTGATCTCAGTGAGTGTTAGGTTGGTATGGTCCATGAACAAAGAAATGTATTTGCTTCCTTGGTGTTTTCGAAGATTCTGTAAAGGTCAGTCAAAAGAAGGCAGGAGAAGGTGAGTCACCCCATGCACTTCTAAAGACACCAATAACAAAAGAGAAATCCCCAAAAGAAAAACATAGTTACTTTTAATTGTCCCTTCTCTGCTTAAGTGACTTTTTCATTAATAACACTAAAATTACCTTGGAAAAAAAAAGGAACAGGAGAGCAGAATTTGTAAAATCGTGTGTTATTCAAAAGCTCATTTAGTTATAAGAATGCATTCTATAAATCTGGAAATTCATTCATAGATGCTATTAAACATTGTTCAAACTGCTAAAATATGGTGTAAATATTTTCAGCATTGACAAACCGAAAGAGAAGTGTTTTGTTCACTTTTTTCTTTCTCGTCACAGCTTTCATGATTCTGCCCCAAGTACAATGTAGAATAGAAGAGGCTTAAGAAGGGTTCTTACTTCACATCAAAATCTTTCACTTTATACCCCAGTATTTCTTAAAAGATGTGGCCTGTTAGCTCAAAAACATATTCACCCTGATTTTTCTTTTATATTCTTCCAGTAGTTAGAAATAATTTTTCTTGCTAGAAGTATTTTTTCTCCTAAATGTATATTTTTGTTCTAAAAGGACAAACCACCCCCAAATTTTATATGGCATTTCATATCTTAAAAGTACTTCTGTAAGCTGTGTACTCTCAACATCTTAAACCATCAAAGCTGCAGTACATTTGATCAATCCTAAAAGACTGTCTTGTTACAGAGATCCATTCCTCAATGAATAAATATAAACCACCTATCATTTTACATAAGCTATTTGAGACCTCATCTTAATATAGGGCAGTAAATATTTCAACATCTGAAGATTTTCTCTGAAAGACATGATCCTAAAACGTTAAAACCTATGGATATTATCCAGTTAGAGTGAGACCAAGGTATCTGCCCCAAGTTTCCCATCTTATCCTATGCTCTATCTAGTAATCATTTCTTCTGTTTTAAACCATGAGAAATTACTGTGGTAGACACTGACAACTCCATCACTTGCATACAAAAAGCATTTCCCCAGAAACAAATAGGCCTTATGAAACTCGTAGTTGCAAACAGCCAACTCCAACTTTCTTTACATCTACTCCCAAAAGTTCCTAAGGCTCTCTGCTCACATCGCTGCTTGCCTCCTGGCAACATTTGGCTGGGCAGGTTGCATGGTGTCAGCCCTGTTTAATTTCCCAGGCAGGCACCAACAGAGCAGAAATGTGCCAGCATCTCTGTCAGAGAAAGGTGAGAGGAAGCCCTAAAATCATCAAATTTTCAGAAGACTTACAAGAAATTAATGTTGTTGGCAAGTCTGCCCTTTTATAAAATAGGCTGAAGCCTCCCAGGGATGATATATAACCACCCAGCTTTGATTCAGAGGTACAGTGCTCCTACAAATCCCTTTCTCTTCCCCAGCATGCTTAATAGTACCACAGGCTTCATAACCCCTACATGTGCTGTCAGGGAGGTCTGATAAATAATGTCCTGTCTGAACAGGAACTGCATGATGAGCTTATATAGAGTTCAGAATAACTTATAGGGAATGTTACTATACTTGTGGAGTTCGTTGCATATAGATGTAGATCTGCAAATAAGGATATGTAGACAAGTTTCTCAAAAACTTATTTTCTAACCAGGTCATCTGTCCTATGGTTGCTCTTACCAAGTAGAGTTCTGGTCCCATCTATTCCGGCATATATAATGCAGTACTTCCATGTGATTTGATGAATATGTAATAATCAATGAGAACGGATTCAGACTCTCTGTTTTTTTTAGGAACAGTATTTGAAAGAGCACCATTAAAATACAAAATGAAATGCTCAGGTTTGACCCTCTTTAACTCATAGGTAAAATACCCTTCAAATTCCCTGAGTCCTTGGATTTTGTCCATAATCCATACTTAATCAATTTCACCAAATGCTATTCAACCAGTAAATCATGTCAGAAAATACCAAGTAATTGATTCTCTAGACAAGACATAATGGAAAGAAGAAAGCAGGTTAGAGTAGTTGGAATATTTTTTTCAAATATTTGAAACTCATTAAAGGATTGCACTATTGAACTTTTCAGTATAGTGAAATCCTGAATGTAGTGCACCTTTCACTAAAGCCTCCAGATTTAAACCTGCAGATACATCTCACTGTACAAATATACTGCAGCCTGGTAAAACTGTAGAGTCATAATTTATTTGCATTGGCCACGGTGAAGTACCTGAGAGGTATTTCAAGCTAAAAGGGATATACATGGGTTGGGTCAACAATTTTTCCTTAATTTCCTCAGGCATAACATTGGACTATGGTATGGTGACCACAGAGAAATGCTGGGTTTTGTTGTAGTATGATAAGCTCAGGCTGTTTGCTATGTGTGCATGAATAAATGGCCATCTGTTCTACCTTTCTTGTTGGCTTGTAGTCCCTTTTGCATTGATGCACCTCTCCAGGTGAGCTTTCCCATTATCTCTTCCAGTTGTGTTTCCTCAATAAGAAAACTCATCCTCGTGTTCTTGCATGAAGCCACGCCACCGAGTGGGCGAAGGTGGTGAACACTTCCTTCCCAACAGTGTTTCATGCAGCTTTTGGAGCAAATTTCTGGAAGATGAAGATGATGCTGGCTAGCTGGGGGCACAACCACCATCTGGCGATCCACCCAAGGGTCCCACGGCAGCCCGGCGAGCACCACTAGGTGTCAGCGCAGCGCCGCGGATTGCAAATCCATTAAGTGACACTGGGATAGCCGTGTAATTAGCAGAAATAGTTTAAAATGTGTTTCTCTCGCCTTTCTATTGCTTTTAAACCGTTTTTGTATTTTCATTTTTCTCCTTCCCCCCTTTTTAATTTTTAAAATTTGGTAGTCCAGCAACCTGGCACCCATGGCACTTTTTGTATGCTAGCTACGATGTTGGAGCAAATGCCATATTAACATAGCTTGGTCTTTTTTTTCACTCAGACTGAAAATTATTTCATAAAACTTGCAGAATCAAGAACAAAGCAGAAACATTAAGCACACACAGCAATCCTACTTGAACATATTTCCTTAAAAATATAGGTACACCTTATTCCTTTTTGATTTGGTGTAATAATCTGTTATCTTTTTTCATGCATGTTACACTGATTTCATGCATGAGTGGAAAGGATGGATGATTTATTAGGAGAGCCCTATTCATCCTGCCAAGCAGACTAGTGTTTGAAATTGATATGTACTTAAAGAAATACAATATCTCAGGACACAGTTATGAAAATGTATTTCTGGTTGCAGCTTCATTAAAGGTTTTCTTTTAAGAAAATACAGGCAATAGAGATCTTAGCTGTTCCTCATCTTTGCATTCTACATAAAAGATTATACTAATGAATGATTTGACCAGAATAATTTTCTACAGCTTCTGTTCCTGCCTTTGTATTGATTTCCATTATTCATCCATAATTATGGTACAGAGTGTTATAAAATGAGGTTTGATTTTGAAACATTGCTTGGAACTGGTGACCCTTCAAAGTTTGAAAAACTGAGGCATCAGTTTAATTACATTAGTCTGTCACCAAATATTTTTGGAAATACTTTTAGTAGGACATAAAAACCCATTAAAATATTATTAAATTGTGAGGCCTGTAGTTCTGCTCTAATTAACATCTCCTTGCTGTAATGATAAATCACCATTCAATATAGTGGTGAGAATATTTCTAAATTGTAATCCCTGAGTAATTTGAATGTTGCTGCCAAGATACAGCCACCCAAATTAATAGAAAGGTGATTGATGACACTTTCTCTGAATTGAGTGCTGAAAGTAGGAGCAAAACCTCTGTGAGTTAATGAGATGGCCTCCCTTCAAGAAATTCTTGCAGTACAAAAGTCAGAGGTTTTGTTTTAAGATTGTTCAAGTCATGGTGATGTTTTACTTCCAAAGAGCAGGTCAGTGGCAGATGTTAAGACTTAATCTATAAAACTTCTGTTCTTCTACTGCTTTTTTTTCTTTTTAATATACTTTAGCCTGCACAATGAACAACAAGCTGACATAGAGATGCTGGATAGCTCTTACTACCCACCCAAATTATAGACTTAGGTTTTTCTATGGGTCGTTGGAAATCTTTGTGTCCATGCATCTACTATTCTGAAATACAGCCACTGAACTGAGAAGAAACTGCATTTTCATCTCTTGCATATTGTCACTATTTTATTTTTACACCATGAAAGATTGTGATTTATTTAAAGGGAGGTGGAAATCTTGATTATTTCCATTATTACCATTAAATCAAAACATTAGATATTTTGACTTTAAAAATAAATTTCAAAATTAATATCTGAATACATAAAGATATGGAATAAAAACTTTCGTTCACTGAAATAAAAGATTTCTTTGATATGCTCTGCACTGATCATTACCATTTAGGAGAGACCTTGTGGTTATAACAGATATTTCTAGGAAAACATCAGTTCAGTGCTCAGAAGCTGTGAAGAAGCAAATCGAGTGTTGAAAATTATTAGAGAAGAAATAGAGAATAAAGCAGAGAACTTTATTGAAACGTTTTAAAAATCCATGGGGAGCTCACATCTTGAAGAACAGGTGTAATTCCAGTCGTCCCATTGCAAAAAAAAATACAGTAGAACTGGAACAAGTATGAAAAATAAAGCAAAAAATTATGGTCAAAATTATGTGAGTTTTTCATAAGAAGGGTCAAAATACATACTGCATCTCTCCGTCTTCTAAAGACATGGAAGAACCAATAAAATTCTGTAAAATCATGAATAGCATGAAAAAGTTGAATAGAGGGCAACACAACATTGTCTTATACATTACAAAAACTAGGTACACTGAAAGAAACAATAAAAGAGAAGCTCAAAATAAGTAAAAGGGTAAGACTGCTTCAAATAACACCCATTTGAACTGTGGAACTCCTTGCCATAAGGTATTAGATGGATGTTAAAAGTTGTAATGGTTTGAAAAATCATTTGCAGAATTTTAAGAAAGACAAACCAAACCACTGAGTGGTCTTAAATCTGTGAATCCTTGTGATATCAGTGTGATTTCATGTAGAGTTTTTCTTGTGGGGAATCCGACTGTCTGAGGCCGATCACATTCATTTCAGAGCAGTGCATTCAAATTCGGTTCATTGGAAACCAAGCCACAGAAGTTTTAATAACTGTAGCCAGGTCAGATTCTGCCAGGAGAAGGTCCAATCTCACAGCTGGCCATAAATGAAAGAAGACTTTTATGGTGTTTTTTGTCATATGGTGCAATGAGAAATGCAGAACCATGCTGAGGCTGCCTGCCACCTTAAGAAATGAGAGCAGCTGTCCCTCAAGCAAAAATTTTATTACTGTGTTGCTTACTTGTCCAAAATGTTTTCCTCTGCCTATCAATATTGTTTTTATTGTGCCCAAGTTTAGTTCAGCCAGCTGTTCCTAGTCATAGCACTAACCCCTCTTAGGTTTTGGGACAGCTGGAGAGGAGTAGTTTACGGCAATTTGTTTTATTGGTTGGCAATGAGTAGAAAGTTAATTTACTGAATGAGAAAGTGATGTAGAGCTGAATGTCACAATGTGTATCTAGCACTTGTGTCTGCTGAGTAGGACAGATTCCCCAGAGAAGTTGTACAGGTATGTTGAATGGAATGAGAGGAGAGTGAGTTTGCAGCATTTCCAGTCCAACACTGGAACTCATATCTACCATTCCTCTCTGTAAAACTGACAGATAGTAGTGAGGTTCAGATTTTTAAGATTTCTGTCTTCAACATCATCTTTTCCATGTCCTATAGAGTAGCCTTATTTAACTGTGGGTCTTTTAGGTTTTACTGGTCCCTAATAATCTAGCACATCTAATATAATAGGATAGGACATTGTAAATATTTTTTAAAACTTTCATGATAAACAACCTAACAATAATCTTTAAGAGGTTGCTTTTCCTCTACCTTTCAGAAGCATTAGCTTCAGACAAGCAGAAGGACAACTACAAATCCTTAAATTGCTATAAACTTATTTCCTTAGGTTACGTTTACCTCCCTTGGTGCACCAAAAGTGCTGAACTCAAGTGAGTTTTTAATTTTGCAGGCTTAATAACCATCAGTTCAGTGTGACTCTCATAATACCGCTGGCTCTAAAGGCGTGTAAGTGACCTATTGATTTCCTTGGCATTTTGTGGCTTGTTCTGATATGAGCACAGCTTTTTTTGAAGTCATCTTGGTGCAATGACAAACAGTCAATATACTCTGCCAGTGCACTGTTATTGAAACCTTTTACCCAGTGGTTAGATAGTATTGCCTGGAAAGCTACTGACTGAGCCATGTTGCTGGTTTACTGAAGGCTTCTCAAGGAGCTCCTCACTCAGCTGTGAATGTTTCAGTTCGTAGAGCATTCTTTATTTGTTTAGCCTTGTTCTTCCCCTTAAATTACGCATTAAATATGAATCTGCATCCTGATACTTCACAAAGACAACGCTGTACTTCTAGCAGACAGCAACCCAGAGAGGTGATGTAATGTTTTTGGACTGTCTCAGCTCCCTGGAGCGAGACAGGTTGGAATTCCCCCCATGTCAAAGACCTGTTCCCCTGTGAGATATAAACACAGGTTAGCTTAGCCTAAATCTGGTGGCAAGCAGCGCTGCACATGCTGGCAGAACTCCTTTCTGGCCTTTAAAGTGTAATAAATAAATAGCTCCCCAAATTCTCAAAGGTAACCTGTGTGGTTATCCCATGGTGTGAGAAAGGATACGATGCTGGTTTGCCCTTTTGCAGCTTTTCTGCCCCAACAGGACAGCACTGTGTGAAGCGTGCCCTCATTTGCCTGACACTTCCCTTGAGTCTGGGAAACAGACTCTTGGCAACTTAATCCTTACCACTGGTAGATGCATCTTGCCCCTGGTGCTGACCCAGCTTTGTCTCACTTCTCCTCCTTCACTGCCCATTCCCCTCAACCTGCATCTGTCAGGAACTGCCAACCCTCTCCATTTCCTTTATTTGATATAAGTGATAGGGAATTTTGTTTTTTTCCTACAGAGTACCCATACCAAAACTTGCTATCTCTAAATTTTTTTGTCCCTACTGTACAAATGATCTAATTGTACCGGAGATCTGTGAGCTGTCTGGGAGGGGAGTGTCAAAGATCAGGTGACACTGGGTCTCCCCTCTCCATCATCTGTTAGCACATGAAATCCCCTGCAACACCCCTGCCCTTCAGCCACTGATCTCACACAAACAAAAGCTCTACTCACAGCTCTTTTAGAGGGAACAGCTGAGAGGAGAAAGGGAAAAGGATGGAAAAATACAACTTGTCTTCAATCCCTTCTCCTCTGACATCATGCATGTTGTGCCATCTCTCAGAATCAGGAAGTAGAGGTGCAGGGCAGTGGCATGCAGGGCCAAACCTCTCTGTGCACAGGGTTTAAGGGGAGCCATCAGCACTGGCATTACCAATCCTGCAACAGAAATGAAGACATTGTTTTTTTTCTTTTGTATCACAGCCCTACAAAACCATTTGTGAGGTTTTTTAGTGCTACTCCAAGGCAGAAGTCCTGCAAGGAGTGGAGAAAGTTTCAGTTTGTGCTCTATTTACTTTCATTTTGGGATAAGACAAAAAACAGTGTTGAAAGTAAGGCTACAAGTCCGTCTCAGCCCACCATTCAGTTACAAAAGCAGCCATATTTGTATTATTCCCTATGTTTTCTCATAAACTCTGTAAGGATGAAATACCAAAATTCTTTCCCATGAATCCCTGAAAAGAGTAAAACCTTCAGGTAGAAATCCAATCAAATGGTCTTTCAGAAAAGTATATAAGAATTAATTCCTCCTTCAGGACACCTCTCAACTGAAAGTTTACTGCAGAATAATAAAAAGTAGTAAAGGAAATTTGACAGACCCATTCACAGGTCTGAGTTTCTTACCATTAAGGACAGTAAGGAAAGTAAGGAAACAGAAGGAAAATTAGCATAAATTGCTTGCCATTATGAAGTCAATTAAAGGGTATTAAAACTACACAGATGCATGCACTCAGGGGTAAACTGTCCTTCGACCATTCCGGCTTCTAGCTACTTCATACTTGAATTCATCCTTATGGTATTTAAATTGTTTAAGCACATGCACAAGAAAATAAAATCCTTAGTTGAATCGTCTTAATTTTCTGGAAAGATCCCATGCACAGATGATCTTACAGTAAAATTGATTAGGATTTATTCAGAAAATGACATGGATATAAATTATGTTCTGTGCTGGCTTGCAAGGCTTCCGTTCTTTGAAATTCCAACCTAGCCTAAAAAACACCAGCTAAATTGAGGAGAGCCTGTCACTGAGGTGATAAAGCTGACAGACAACTTAATTATCTTGGCCAAGGAGAATTTGCTTGCTTGGACAATTGGAAGTGAGGAAGCCAGCTTGCTTTTAGTATCCCAGCAATAATTATGTCTATTATAATACCCAGTCAGGACACGGTACTTTCCAGTCACTGTCTCTACAAAAATGGATGTTGGAAATTGTGTTAGAAATAAATGTTATGAAATGTGTTCCCTGGAACAAGTAAATGTTTCATATTGTGGAGATAAGCTGTACAGAACTGTGTGAATCACTGAAACAAAGCGGCCCCTCTGTTTGCTTGGAGAGGGAATGATGACCAGGTGTGTCTCAGCTGGAAAATCAGAGCATGAGCATAGCCTACTGGCTTCTGGTAAAATTGCATTAGCAGTAATTGCTTTTGAAAGGGGCTTTGGTGTTTAAGATTTTACATGAACTGCTAAAAATTTTCCCTCCTTTAAAATTTTACATGTTGTGCTAATGGAAAATCAAAAATAAATATTTGATCCCCTAATTAGTGACTTACTAAAGCTACTGCTGACACTCCACACTGCATCCTGAATAAAATCAAAATGAATTTGCTTATTTGATTGCTTATTTCAAGAAGTATCATGAGTAATGTGTCTCCCTATGGCCCCAGAAAGTTAAAGGCGTGCTTAGTTTTGCATATTAAGTTAGGGCAATATGGTCATCTACATACAGATGTTCTGGACAGGATAGAAGGAAGCTGCACAAATACATATTAAGTTAGTTCATTAAGGGAATTAAAATTTCTAAAAGAAAATTCACCTCTACTCTAAGGCTTTAGATGAAACTGCATTTACTATCTGCATTTAAGCATGAGCTATGAAATATGGTAATTGTAGCTCAGAATTCAGGTTTAATATTTTGCTTTTGTGGCTCCCTTTTATTCATTAAGTATGATTTCTAGTCATTCCAGCTCCAGCAGCTCTTAATTCTTTTCTAGAACAAAACTGGCATTGCTCCTAAGGAGAGCTTGTATCTTCACAGAGAATGGGTGCAGCACTGCACCACACACTTCTTAAATATGATGGCTGTCTCATCTTGGCACTGTGGCACTATATACCTCTCTAATACCTCACAGGACCCTTTTGCTTCCCTTTAAACAGAATTTGCAAAGACCAACTGGTCTTTATTGTTCGGCCTTGCATGTCTGTGGATCTGTCTGTGTCATCTGTCTGCTACCCCTGAGTGAAAACAGCAGAGAGGGACAGCACAGGGCTGGGTGACTGAGTGCATCACACTGCAGCAGCAGGCAGGTGGATGAAGTAAGGAGGCTGAACACCTCCTGAAAGATCTGGGTGTTTGGTAAAATCTAGGTTTGGGGTGCTTCTGTGGACAGAGTCTATGAAACATGACACACTATCAATTAGTAATAATTTTGACTACCAAAACCAGCTGAAAATGTATTTTCTTTGCAAATGTTTGCTTTAACCTTGAATCATCTAAACATATACAGCCTATAGATGTCAAGGAGCAGAGTTGCATGCCAGCCAGAGGACCTTCAAAGTTGTTATCAAATCTCTGAAAGTAGATGGGAGGCTGATAACATGCTTGTTGTCTTTGGCTTGTTTCAGTTTCCTTACTTTCAATCTCATTGCTGATCTCCAACAGCTTCTCTGCTTGCAATTCTTATTTGACCTTTTTGTTGCAAAGTTATTGTGGAGGCTTTAAATAGTTCTTTATGAGATCTCAGTGGGTATTTCAATCTGAAATTCAGGAATAGTTCTTGTTATAATCCTAAGAATCAGCATATACAAGCTGACCTGCAGCTTAGTGTTCATTTCAGTCCCAGATGTCTATTGTCTCTCACAGTAGGTACAGAAGAGCACAGTATAAGGAAGAAAACTGTTTATTAAAACTGCTGTGAAGCAGGAATTACAGGGTTAGTGTGAAAATTCGAATTCTTCAACTGAAATGTCCTTAACATTATTTTGAACTTTTTTGGTTACTGCTAATGTTACAATAATAAGAATTCATTTCTTCTGCCCAACAGAAGTAATTTTATGCATTTTACACCCAAATTGCTTCTAAATCAGTTCAGCTGTAAAAAGCTGCAGATTAACAATAGGTTCTAATTTTTCTCCTAGAAAATTATCTACAGATTGAAAATGCATATGTGCTATCAGAGCTTAGATGGACTAATCATACCTCCAAACTGTAAAAGAAAAATTGTTCAATTTTTTTGGTGAGAAAAAACAGACAGACTGTGCAATTAGAGCTTGCACCAAATGAAAACCCAAAGATTACATAGTATTCTGATTTTTTTCCTGATGTTGATTTACAATTTATTTTCCCAGATGAACCCAAGCAAGTACATTAGAATTACGTCCACTGATTTCCACAGAACTTTTCTTTAAAGAACATTTTTAATCATTAGGAGGAAGGAAAAATAAATAATAATAATAATAATACATAAGATTTGGGGAAAAAAAAAAGAATATACGGACCAGAATGTTTTTTTGAGGGGGAGGGGGGATGAGGGGGTGCTACAGTGATGACCATTAAAGTGAGAATTATGGGAGAATTTCTCTTTTAACAGAAAGATTCTGAAACCTTGTATTCCTGCACAGCAAGATACGTAAGCTCTGTTATACAAATAATTATTGCTGTTGCCACTCTCCAAATGGTCCCACTTTTATTTTTATTTTTAAATTGACACCTTTCCTTCTACTATTCATTCCATTTCATCACCAGCTCATGTTTTTTTGCTTCCCATTTATCAGAGAAAAAGAAAAGTTATTCTCATAGCCAGGAGTTAAGCTAGACGGATTTGTATTTCTATTTTTCTCAGTGTCACTTAGACAAAAGCTTACAGCAATAAAACACAGTTTGTATTGGAACATGTAGTAGTTTGTTGATTGTTTGTGATCTAGAAAATGTGCTTTCTTTAAGAGTTTTCTCTTCCAGCAACAGCAATGTGAATATTTATTTGACTTTAAATGCTTCACCTCTAGCACTTCCTACTAGAATTTTCCTGCGCATGTGAAAAATAGGCATCCTTTAATCACATTTCTAAGGCAAAGATTTGCAATGACACAGTGGCATTGAATCAGGTGCACTGTCCATCAGCTGTGAAATCTTGGATGATTTCAGGCAGAATCTTGTAATAGGCTGAATTAGCCACAGCCCATTTTACTAGTTACTGCATGTTACTGCACTTTAAATAGCATTGGGCTATTTTATGGCAGCCATGCCCATTATCTACACTTTTTAGCTAGCCCAGGAAGTGTTGTGCAATTAACATTTCCTTCTGTTTCCAAAGAAAAAATGACTCCCATCTCCAGGCTAAGACATTCTGGTAAGCATCTCGGTATTAAGGAGCATGAAATTGAAATGGACCCAGTGCACTCTGCCCTTTTACCCAAATGAGATCCAGAACATTGTTCTGACTTTCTTATTTCCCTCCCCAAACCTGAATGACAGTTTTAAACAATATCTGACAGGGTAGGCCTCATAGAGTCCTTAAATCACTATACTTCACATTTCATTTCAATAGTGATTAGCAAAGGACTCAAAAAGTCTTTGTCGACCATAAATTAACATGAGCTGCCCAGGTTTTGGTACAAAAATATATGACTAGTAGCTCTGTTCAAACTGAATGGCATAAATCCCTGGGGATGTGCTTATCAAAACAGGACCATGTGTTCTGCATTATTAACTAAGGGCTGTTTACTCAGATAAGTCAATATGTAGAAGAAATTCTAAAAGAACATTTTGTTCCACAAAAAGAGTTGAGCTGAAAATATATTCAAGCTTTAGCTTTCATATTGGTCAACCTTTTGTTTTCATCTTTCATACCAGCAGGGTAGTGGAAATCCCATTTCCCAGATAGCACAAGCTGGCTGAGAGCAATCATTTTCTTCATTTCATTTAATTTCTTGTGCAGAATGGGCTAAGGATATAGCCTGGAGGCACCCCAGGGTTCGATGCACTAAGATGCCAAAGCACTAAATTGAACAGGAAATTCAGAATAAAAACAAATAGCAACAAAATCTATGTGAAATGCTCAGACAGTAATTCTAGTACCTCAGAGTACTGAGCATTATCTTTCTCCTGACTGACAATAACATGCATAGAAAATATATAGCAGCAGCAGGGTCATGGGGGCGGTTTCTATAGTCAACCAGAGGACAGTTAAAGATGATTCTGATACTCGTTTCTTTATGTAAGGTGCTCTCTTTCTACATATTCCCCCACATGGCACACAGTATTTCCCTCTCTTGGAGATTTCTGTAATGAGAATAAATTGGCTCAGGGCAGAGAGTGAGTGCCACCTTTCCTTTGCTTCTTTGTGTTTGTCCAAAGGGAACACAAAATGCAAATGAATCAGAATAGAAATGTTTTGCCCACTTTTGGCTCATACAATTTGCAACCTGTTTTGCACATGTTAAAAGGAATAGACAAAGTCTATGGCGTTTAAGAAGCCACTCATGAAATTACTTTGTTTGAAGATTTGCATACAGTTTGCACACAAGACTCTTATGTGCAGCTCTAGGTAGAGCAACATCTCTTAGAAGGTTTCATCATGCATTAGGGTCAAGAGATAAGATTGAAACAATTGGAAATTGAACATAATACTTTGGTATTATTGTTAATATTTTTTGTTGGCAATACAAGGTTTCTGGATGGTAAGATCAGTTTTAAGGCCAAATCAAAAAGCTGTCATCAAGAGGCCATAAAAATGGCTTCAGTAAAAAGAAAACAGTGTGCACTAAGTTTACATTAAGTCAGATGGGCAGATGAGAATAGCCTGGTCACTTTTAGAAATTATATAAAGAAACAAACACTTCAGGTTTGAAGACCCCTGTAATGGTGATGTTTAGATGTTAAGTAGCATCTGCTTACAAGGCAGTGCACTGAGATAGTTAACACTGATATGGAAGACTACAGTCTTGTTAGCAAGTCTGGCAAATTCGTGTCTGGGTTTTGGGTTTTCCATACTATGGAGCCTTGGCTTCCTCTTCATGGCAATTGCTGGAAGACACTTAGTATCAGTTGGATTTATTCGCATACTTTACTAGGACCAACACAATTTTTTTAACAACACTTTTGTTAAAGGATTTAGATGTTTAGACGGATAAATCATAGAGGTAATGAAAGCAAAACCTAATTTGGTTTGTTTTCATCAGTATTTTCAACTAAACAAACCATTTTCCTGTTCATCTATCCTAAGACAAAGAACTACATTTTAAGTACCTGGAAAGTGTCACTAACTGCTTTGCTAAATCAAACCTTTGACATGGAGTAAGGTTGTAGTCTCATGGCTGTCCTACATTTTGTCATTCAGTGACACAGTATAATCTCAACAAAGGTATTATTCATAATTTCTTAATAAAAGTTACACACAGACATCTGCAAAGTATTTGAAACTGATTGGTATGACAGACAGTATAGATGTGCTATAATATGCACACAAATGATACTAACAGCTTTGTAAAGATTTGCTCTTTGCAAAGATTGTAGTAAATCATACCATGAGCTTTCCCCTGGAACTGTACCAACGCACGTGTGCCCTTGTGTCCCCTCCTCTGCTGCAGCACCGAGCAGGGTTTGAGTGCTCATGAGCAGCAAGGCGTGCTGCACATGCAGGAGATTGCTTTAGCAGTTCTTCTGTCAGGGCTCCACTTAACCCCTCGGTGTTAAACACATAAATACTTCAGTGAGAACAGGGGAAAACCACCTTTATTTCTGAATTTCCTTCCATAATACCCTTTAATTTTTTCATGTAGTTTTCGCTCAAGCCTTCTTCTGTTACTTTGTAACTTTTCATGAGGTCGACTGAGTTTTTGCTGTGGAATGATGTTCTTATTTCAGAAAAATTGTAAAGACAAACTTCACTAAAACATTTGCATTACTCATGTCTAGAAGAACAAATCTAAAAATAAAATTAAATAATGAACTTCTCATCATTGCTTCTGCTTATTTTTCTATCCAGTTCATTAGTGATATTGTAGCTCTAAACCTTGTTTTTTCTTCCAAGTGGAATATATATTTCAACTAACACTGGAAATGAATATTTCTCTGTTTCTCAAGTTGTTTTTTTTTAATTATCCAGTGAGTTATAGCTCACTGTCTTCATTACCACCATAGAAAACACATTAATCAGCTAGGAGAACCCATCTATTTTTACTAGAACACAGAAACAGTTTGAAAGAAAATAATTCTAATTCCAGAAGAATTTTAGAAAAAAAATAGGAAATAGCCAATGTATCTCAAATAAAGAGCTATTCCATGAAGGAAAGAAAAGCGGGGGAAATGTAACAGCAGACATTTGCCATGAGGTTTTACTGGAGAGACTGGTAAACTACTTTGCTTTGAAAGGGAATTCAAGAGAATCCTCTACTATACAGACCAGCGGCCTGTGTTTTTATAGCACCGTTCCTGCTCCCTCTTGTGGCAGCTTCAGAGGGATTTTTCCTGTCAGCCTCACACAGGCCACAATTATGAGAAAGAGAACTCTGAACACAGATTTTGCACCTTACTTTTACTGCATATGCACTCCACACATTTCCTGAGGGATCATTTTCCCCTTAACATAACATAACAGAAGGATAGAATCATAGAATGGTTTGGATTGGAAGGGGATCTTGAAGGTCATCTAGTTCCAACCTCCCTGCCATGGGCAGGGACACCTGCAACTAGATCAGATAGCTCAGAGCCCTGAACACCTTCAGGGATGGGGCATCCACAGCTTCTCTGGGCAGTCTTTTCCAGTGCCTCACCACCTCACAGGAGTTTTTCCTAATAAATACCTGATCTAAACCTAACTTCTTTCAGATTAAAGCAATTACCCTCGGTCCTATCACTGCATGTTCTTATAAAAAGACTCTCCCCCTTTTTTATGAGTCCCCTTTAAGTACTGGAAAGCTGCACTTAGGTCACCCTGAAGCCTTCTCTTTTCCAAGCTGAGCAAACACAATTCTCTCAGCCTTTCCTCTGATCCATCCCCTGATCACCTTGGTGCCCCTCCTCTGGATTCCCTCCAACAGGTCCATGTCCTTCCTGTGCTGGATGCAGCACTCCAAGTGGATTCAGCAGAACAGAGGTGCAGAAACCCCTCTCTCAACCCACTGGCCATGCTGCTTTGGATACAGCCAGGATACATTTGGTTTTCTGGGCTGTGAGTGCACATGGCCGGCTCCTGTCCAGCCTCTCACCCACCAGCACCCACAAGTCCTTATCAGCAGGGCAGCTCTTGATCTGTTCATCCCCCAGTCTGTGTTGATACTGGGGGTTGCCACAACCCAGGTGCAGCACTTAGTACTTGGTCTTGTTAAACCTCATGAGATTCCCAAAGATCCACTTCTCAGGCTTGTCCAAGTCCCTCTGTCCATCAGCTGTGTCAACTGCACCACTCAGCTGGGTGTCATCTGCAAATTTGATGAGGGTGAACTAAATCCCTTCATTTTATCGTTCATGAGCGTATTAAATACTGCTGAATCCAACATGGACCTCTGAGGGACACCACTTGTCACTGATGTCTGTCAGGACTCTGAACCAGTGACCCCTACCCTCTGGATGCTCCAATCCAAACAATTCCTTAACTACTTCATAGTACACCCATTAAATCCATCGCTCTTCGATTTGGAGAGACGGATGTTATAGGCGACCATGTCAAAGGTGCTACAGAAGTCTGTATAAATCACATCTGTAGCTCTTCCCCTATACACTGATACTCCATTGTAGATTACCACTGGGTTGGTCAGACAGGATTTTCCCTTATTGAAGTCATGCTGGCTGTATCAAATCACATCCAGGTATGGATCCTGGTGTGCATGAATAGGATTTCTTGCCTTGGAGACTACATCTCTGCAAAAAGCACACACAAAATGTAAACAGAGCACTGATTACATAGCAGACAAGTTTTCAAAACTCTATATGCATATCTATATAAACACATTAATAAAACCAGAATGAATTTTTTTTAATTTTCACTGAACTTTTCAGGGCAATGGAATCACACAGAAATGGTTGACTGGGAAAGATTTATGCTGTTCTTCCTCTGTTGATTTGTTAAGCTCACCTCAGTCAGGTGCAAAAGTGCATTTATTCAGGAGTGGCTTTATTGAAAGCAGTCATTTTCCTACCCACATGAACCATGTAGGGAGAAGAATGAAATCCTGAACAGAAGCGTTTGCTGCTTTGAAAATGAAGTTAAACTGGACAAAGACAGCTTTTAAATTTTCTTGTGCTATTTCATTTATTTTTCTTTTATTTCTTCTTTCTCTTCCTTTTTTTCCTTTGTAGAATATTGCTGTTCACAGCAAATAAGTTTTCTCTCACCACATAGTGTCTGCATGAAGTACACTGCATCCACTCTGCTTTGTTTTGTAGCTTAAGTGTCAAGTAAATGATTTCCAAAACTCTTCAAAAATTTTGAAATTTAAATCTCCTTAGATGCCACAAGTTTTGAAAGAACAATGCAATTGTTACTGAACAGGGCAATGCAGGAGTGTGTATTCATCTAGAGGTCATCTTAGGGAGCAGCCATGAAAAGTATTCACTGTTAAAGGGAAAAAAAAAACATATCTGTGTGGAATTCTAAAAGCAACCAAAGATAACAATAATAGCACAGAAAACCTTTCCCCTGTGTTTTTGGAATTTTGGGTGAAGACGGAAATTTGAGGCTGCCTTAGAAATTCCATTGAGGAAGATGTATGCCATTTAGTACACATAAACTAGCATAATTTCTTTTGCTATTGTAAGCTCCAGCTTTTGTTGTTGTTTTGTTGTTTTGTTGGGTTTTTTTGGGCGGGGTTCTTGAGGGGAGGGGGAATGGAGAGGGGTTTTTTGGTTTGTTTGGTTTTGTTTGGGGGGTTTTGGGGCTTTTTGGTAGTGGTGTTTGTAGTAGTTCAGTTTGGTTTGGTTTGAGATTTTTTTTGCTATGAGTTTGCCTTATAGCTTTACACAGCAGAAGAAGCTACTGCCCTAGTAAAACTCAGTTCTGTGGTGCTGGGATGAAACCAGTAGATACCGTGTTCTAAAGAAAAATCTTCTATGTGTAGCAGAAAGCAAAGTAAGAGGACCAGAAGAGCCTGTTACATGCAAAATTATCACACTGTGTCTCCTGGGAGATTGAACAGCAGTGGCAAAGAACAGACCCTGCAGCAAATGGTTTCCAAATAACTAATTAAGCAGAAAACTATGAGTTTACCAGCAGTCTCTGTGCAAAAGTACTAAAACCCTTGTAGTGCAGGTTTGCTGCTTACTCAGGGAACTGCACCTATGGAGCACAATACCCTACATCCCAAGACTTTGCAAATGAAAATTTTCTTCACTCCTGAGCTGTGTCATTACCTTTGTAGGTAGATTTATCCCCATGCTTTTTCTGAACCCCTGACAAATTGAATACTCTTTAAAATTACTATGCCAGTTTTCCCATGAGCAAAACAAACGTGTCAAAATATCAGACTTGACCAAAGAACAGTGGTTTCATTTTGTGAAAACCTTCTGTTGAACATGAACATATTTTGTACTACATTGGCATGCAAACAAAATCTTTCCAATTTATTTTCTATCACTGGAATGGTATTGAATTATCACTTTTTAAACTGACACATAAATTCCTACTTCATTATTACAATGGGAGGTGACGGCTGGGACACAGTCCAAAGATTCCAGTTCAAATCCCCCTTATGCCTGGTTTCCCAGCACTTACAATGCTGGAGAATTTATCACTTCATTTTTCCCCTCACAATATGATTACTTTCAAATGTCATGAACTTTACTGAAATATTTTCAACTTTGACATAATAGTATGTTTCAGCAAATTAGGAGTTTCACTGAATAAGTTTCAAACAGCTCTAAGAAATACAGACATACTGATCATCACTTGAGATTCCTTGATGGTAAAACTTTTGGATGGTGTTGAAAAACAATAGCAGATTTTTGTCTAAGACTTAGAAAAAAGCTTTCTATTTTGTATACATAAATCTTTGCTCTGGAACAAGATGCAATGCAATTACTGCCATGCTTTGTGTGTGGTGATTAAGCAGTGACTTTGTTACTATGATTTAGTTAAACAATACGATAAATGCTGTCAAAAAGATTGAAGTGAACCTTAAATTATGTTGAAGTATTCCATTGTCATATGCAAAAGTAAAAGCTTTGTGTTGCTATTCAGTCTGATTCGCTCAGCTCTGTATTTTTACCTCATATGAGTGTTATATGGATGACCAACCAACAGGTTGAAAAATTTAATGCCACCTTCTGGATTTTTACTGAGTTCTAGAGGTAGTGGGGGTTAAGAGTGGGCAATGAGAAGTTTAATGGTCTTTAAAACTCCTTTCTCTTCTTTCAGTAGATCCTGCCATAAAAATAGGAACTGACATTCAGAGCTATCCAAGGTCAACACTCTTTTTACATTTCAATCATGCCTACAAGCTTTAAGAGACCTGAAGAAAACTGCACTCTAAATGTCATGCCAAAGAGGGACGATGTAAAGGTTGGCTTCTCATGGTGTAAGGATACTTTCTGAATGAAATCTTTCACTTGACCTAGGTATCCATCTTGTCTTATGACCCCCATGGTAAATATTGTTGAGTTGTCAGAAGGTCCAGTCCAATCCAGGTGTGTTATTCTTGGTTAAAAAGTAGTTTATAAGTCTTGTGAACCTGTAAATTGAGAAAGAATGAAATCAGGTTTTGCATTGTCAAAATCATGGAATGTAACCACCCAATTTTCAGTCAAGTGAATGCTGATGGGATGAAAATCCACAGCCAGACTTGGAAAGCAAAATTTGCATCACTCACACAAAATAATGTATAAATATAACCAGTGAATTCCAATTACTTTCCAGTGCTTTATTCAAGAAATTGATATTCATGACAGAGTATCTTGATATAAAAATTTAAGGTCAACTTTCAAAGCTTGTTCTAATATTTCTTGATTTGTGTGCTATGTTTCTTTGTTTCTGTGGGCCTGAGTCTACAAACTTGTGCCCTAACCAAATCATGAACCTCTCCCGTGAACAAATTGTACTCTTTTCTGCAATCACCACTTGAAGCAGTATCAAAAAATCCAGTGAAAAATCAGCTCTATTGGGTAAATCAAAATGCCTTCTAGAAGGTAGACTAGACAGGAGGTGACAAGTGGAAACCATGAGGAAATTAAGGGCTGAGGCACAGAAATGTAACAGTTCCTTAACTGGCCTCACAGCTGTGGAAAAGCAGCCCTTGATCCCTTTCCAGTGGAACTGGTTTACTGCAGATAACTCTTGCCAAACAGCATTTGGTTGTCATGGCACTGAAATGGGCCAGGAGTAGCCCTGAGACCTCCTCAGTGACAGTTAAGTTTCAGCTGAAGTATTGAGGAGCAGCCCAGTGCCAGTGAGTAGTTTTACAGCCACAATAACCAACATGTGCCTTGCAAATCAGTGAAGGCATCCTTGTCTGATGAGGATAAGAGAGGGTCATGGAATATCATAGGTTAAAAAAATATCTGCAAGATTATCACCTGTAACCATTTACCCAGCACTGCCAAATTCACCACTAAACCATGTCCTTAAGTGCCACATCTACATGTCTTCAAATACCTCCAGGAAAGGTGACTCGCCTGCTTCCCTGGGCAGACTGATCCAATGCAAGAAACCTGTACCAGTCTAAGAACTCACTAACCTGAGGTTGTTTCATAAACTGTGTGAACATGGAAGCAGCAAGCCTCTAGTATTTGGACAAAGGAACATAGGGATCAGAGGGTTTTCAAGATAAGGTCACAGATTGGGTCTGGGCCAAATGTACAATATAGTCATGACCCACAGGCTTCCCAAAAGTGCAAACAGAAGGAAATTATCCTGCTTTACCTTATTGAATAGTGGAAGGCAACACATTGCACTGGACTCATGAGACCAGATAACATATTGGAAGGATTATTTTTCCCCATTAGAAGCATGAACAGTCTTCTCAGATTGTTAACACCACTTACTGCTAATTAGATTAGGATGAAAAATGGTTTTGCACCATTAGACTGAAATAGCATAGGAACATGTCTGCTGAGTCCTCAGCAATCACTTAGAAATAGAAACAGTGATGTCATATGGATCAAGCCTTAGGCATGTTGTTTTCTGGCCAAACCAACAAAAGATCTGTGTTTACTTGACAGATTAGCACACCTGCTCATATCAAAAAACATATCAAATCCAAGAGAACCATGTTGAATCTAATTTGTGTTTACTGAGCAATAAAGTTGTCAGGGAAACTGCCCAAAACTTGACCAAATACCACTAGTAATCCAAGATGCCAGTTTCTTTTAGGTGAAATTGAAGAAATACAGAAGGAAAATGTAAGATTCCCTTTTGTTTAATTTCTTGCAGCTAATGAAGGCTGGGAAAAATCTCTCTCAAAGACTGTAAATATGTATGAACTTTAATACTCATAATTAGTGCCCATGAATCTATTTTCTGTGTTGTAAGCCCAGGTGATTTTCAATAGTTTAGTTTTTTAGTTGCTGAAGGCAGAAAGTTTCAGTGTTGCTGTCTACCAGTGTTATGTGATACTGAATCTATAGCAAGTGCTGTGTCCCAAGGTGTGTTATGTCCCAAGATATACTGATGCAATCTCAACAGGAACACTTTAAAAATTGCAAATGCATTATGGGAACTTCGTAAAGAATTGAGTTATATATTAGAGTGTTAATATCAGATTTCAATTAGTATGTATTACAGTCAGGTAAAATTTATATAAACCTGTAGTTTAATGAGGCAAAGTTATTGGTGTGGGTTTTTTAAGCTATATGTTAAAAGTATAGTTTAGAAAATTTTGGTCAGCAACTGCATGGCAGCACAAATTCAATGTTAAAAGCAAAAATAGCATCAAGAAAAATTCTTTTTGATTTGGAAAATTTTCTATAGTTTTAATAAAATCCAGATCTATGCCATTATAATGCCCGGGTCTGGCATGAACAGTCCTTCTATTAAATATCTGTAGCCACCATGCTCTGTGAAAACTGAACACAGGACTGGGGTTTGGAATGCAGAGAGAAATGCATGCAAAATTCCTGTTAACAGAAATTAAACAGTCACTCCTCAGGAAGGCAAGTAAATGGTGTTGTATCGGATTTGTGCTGGAGTGACCAACTCTGTCTCATAGTCAAGCACTGATAAATCTGTGGTGGTTATAAGGATTAATGGTACTAGAAGGCTGCACTCTAGAGTATTATTTGTAATGCATCTTCTGTTTGAGACTATTTACTATAGAAATTACAGTCTGGTACTTATGTGATCCCTACACATACAGGCACTGAATCTATGTCACTTGGATGTGAAAAGGTGGGATTCTCTGCCAGTTCAGAGATTATGTGAGTTGTTCCCAACACAAGCTTTAAGATCTCATCTGTTTAATGCAAGGTGTAACAATTTGCTCACAGCTCTGCAGAGCCCTATTTCAGTCCATAGTATGTCCATGAACATGCTGGTTGTCAGTTCTCCTATTACTGTCTTTTACCCAACATTGTTAGATCAGTTCCAGGCTGATCTGAATATTATGGAACCATGGAATGGTTTGGGTTAGCAGGGACCTTTAAGATCCTTTAGTTCCAAGCCCCCTGCCATGGGCAGAGACACATTCTACTAGACCAGGTTGTTCAGAGCTCCATCCAAACCAGCCTCGAAAAGGCCAAGAAATATGTTGGGGTATCTTCAGCTCCCAGTTAATCAGTAATAAAACACTTCTCACATTTAAAGTTTTAAATTGATTCACTTTTGCCCTACTTTGTAGCTTTTAAAAATATTTAGTCTTCTTAAAATGCCTCTCTTATCAGTTAAGTTTCTCCTTATCTCCCAACTTGATCAATGCTAGATAGCAGAGACATGCTACTGTGCTACATGTCTTTTTCTAAAACTCAGGGACAGATCCTGTATTTCTCATCCTGTCATTATAATTTTTTTAATGAATGAAAGAGGTAACAAATTTGCACAAAAATAAATGCAGCAAAGATTATTTGTTTTCCTGCAAGATTATTTTTTTGAAACTTACATTAGATCAAAAAAATGTAATGCTTATCTCTCTAGAGCTTTGGGTCTGACATTTTTTCCATGCCTATATCCCTAACACATTTTCATCTCACACCTGCCCCTGGCATCAGATTACTTCCTGCTCCAGAGACCACTGAGTGATATCTTCCATATTCTTATTATGTGATCAGGTGTCAGCTTGCTCATAACAGCTAGAAAGACAGTGCTAGTGTTACTATATGAACAATAATTTTTACTTATGAGCACTGTCTTGTGTGAAGAAGAGCATGTTCCTATGCTTCTAACAAAGCCAGTCACTATCAAAGAGCATAAAAAGTAACAAGAATAACAAGAACTGGAGTTATTTCACAGAGCTTTACAGATAATTTTAAATTCTCCTTCTTGCATATAGTTAACTGCGACTTCCGCAGATTAGTCCCACGCCTGCTGAATCCAGTCCAAAGTAATATATCACTCTTATTCAAGTAACCTGAATTTCTTTCTATTTTCTTTCCCTTCCCTTAAGATGCAACTCCCCATCATTTTACACTCGAAGTCCTTTTGAATGCCAATCAAGGTTCACTGATTTGGGTGAAAAACTTGAAGTGCTATGCTATCTTGGCAGTCTTCTCTTTCTGCTTTGTATTTTCTTATAGGATCATGCATACATAAGATTTGAATTTAACCAATATTCCAAATTGAAGGAAGGTAGGACTTTAGAATGTAAAAACTGCAGATGACAGTCAGTGGAAGACCACTCCAGCCTGTACCTCTTCAGTTTAGTATTAGATTGCAAATACAGTAGAATACAGTGAAAATTTTTATTTTAAGGAAGAGCTGGAAAAAAAGTTTAAATGTCCTTACTTATATCTGGGTGTTGGTTTTTTATTGATTATATACAGTTCCTTTTTTTTAGGTAGAAGCAGGCTATCTGAAAAATGCTCAGAAATGGAATGAGAGACTTTGCCTACTCTCACTCTCACTCAGCAATTTGCTCAGTATAACCTGCTCTCACTCCCTCATTTACTTGCTAATCTCTTATTTCATCAAGTCTATTATTGGACTGTCTTCTCAGTTCATGGGTAGAAATCAGCTTCACAAAGAGTCATAGTCGTGGACAGTGCTTCTCTCCTGCAGAAAGTTAATGACCCTGAAACTGCTCTGGCAGAGGGCATCACACTGGTCACTAATCCACTTCTGGCAAAGCCAGATGTAAAAGGTCACTTGAGTTCACCTGGCCAGCTTTGCCAGCAGTGTGTTAAAGGGAGATGTTCCTGCCTGCTGACAGGGAAATGAGGGAAGTAACCTTCAGGTGGTAGACAGTGATAGGGAGCCAGAACTCTTAAAGTCTTCAGCTGGCAAGGCTAGCGCATGTAAAACTTCTGCATGTGGCTCTGTGCAACCCTGAGTCACTTCAGTGGAGTTACTTGGCTCTCATCAGTACATCTGCAGTTTGACCTGTAGTCCTCTTAGTTGTATTGTAAAGTAAATAAATCACTTGTGACTACTGTAACTGTAGCACTGAACAACAGTGATAAGTCAGATTAGTTGTAAGAATTATTCATTTCATACTGAGAGGATATTAATGGGCAAATTCAAAAAACTCCAAAGTTTGTTTTGGATGAAGCTTTTATAAGAACAGTCTTTGTTCTGAGATTTCTGGTGTTTTCAGTTTCCACTTGACCTATTTTTCTTAGCTTGCTCTCTGAACAAAAATTATTGAGATGGAGACCTACTAGCAGAATAACAGAGTCTAAACAACATAGCTTTACTCTTCAGCAGCTGCTGCCATATGATGATAGCACTATAACCAATAGGAAGGTCTTTGAATAAATCTGTTTCATAATATATCTAGAAATTGCTACCAAGACTTTAGTTATTTAACACATGCTTTATTTTTAAACACTCCTTCAGATGAAATCAGAGAGGGCTTATATCTGAAATACAAATACAGAGTGTTTTCAAAGTATTGGGCTTCTACATTGTGTAAGGTTCATAGAAAAGCTGGTATTTACTTCTCCAAGCCTGTATACGCAGAAAAAAGGATATTTCCTTTATTTAAGCAGAACCTGGATAATTAAATAGACTAGCTTGATTAATTTAATTAGTTACTATAAAACATACGCATAATAGCATGCCACCTGTAGCCACCTGTCCTCTGTCCTTGTTGCAGAGTATTCAGTAAAATTAGCAATTCTTTTTCTGTAAACTTTGCTGCATGTGTTCATAAATATGAACATTTGCTTTCTTTTTTATGGGAGTTCTCCAGCTCATCTGCTAGGCAGCCACTTTTTTCAGGGCAGTGATTTAAATTTACTGTAAGAAGAGGACACATTTTCTTGAGCCAAATACGTAACAATGCTGTTGCCAAACAAGCTAATACACCAAGAAGAAGTGATAGGCTTGGTAGGGAAATCATGGGGATGCCCTGTGGCCTGTATTATTCAGACTCAGTTTATGTAGTGGTCTTTTCTGACTGAAACCAGAATACAACTCCACATGTTCTCAGGATAAAAAGAGTGAAGATCCATCACCAACACAAGGTTTTGCAATTGTCTGCACTCTCTAACCTTGCTCCAGCAGTCAGCACAATGGAAGGTGCTCAGAATAGTTCTGATAAAATCAGTTTAAATCCAGCATTTGCTTATGACAGATAAGGAATAGAAAAAAAAGAAAAGTCATTTGCCTGATCTAAGGTTTTTGTATTTCCCTTTGTATCAAACAAAAATCAGGGCCACAATTCAACGGAGTACCTTTCAAGAAGAGTCTTAGAGCCTCTAACTATTAACATTCTTTCTTTCTCTCCTCCCACACCCTTGGCTTCCTCTGCAGCCAGCAGGGTTTGAATGACCTGGAAGGCCATGGACATTTTCTGCTGGAGTGGGCCCCAAATTTTGAAATATATTTATGCAAGAGTATCAATCATGTAATTCAATAGAGGTCAAATACCTTGCAAGTTTTTTTAATTTTTTTTTTGCGTTTCCATATAATTGAAAGAATATGTTTGCTAACTTTGCTAAATCACTCATTCTAACATACAGTACTATGTTAAAGTATTAAGGCCATCTGTATTTGTATGTATTCCATACCAAGGAATGTCAAGTTCACAGTCTTAAACTCTAATGTAAATGCCAGAGTTTAGATCCTATGAATAATCCAGCATGTCTAGGCAACATGTTTCTCCTGAATTATCTCACCACACAGTATCCTTCAAGCAATACTATATTGTGTTGTACAATACAGTATATTGTTCTACATATTTATATGAAAATATATTACTTAAAAATTTTTATTGCTTTCCTTCTTTCCAAATTGCACTTACTTAATAGTTCATAATGCACTTACCACAACCTATCTGTTGGCTAAGTCAAATATTTACAAAAACCGGATTGCTAAAATGACCCTGTTATGTAGACAGTGCCTTATTTGTAAAGCTCCGAACTTCTACAGCTGCCACATCAATGATTTTTTTCTGTGTTAATGCAATAGGCAACAAATCTCAAGATATGTGTTAGATATTAGTCTTGCAACGAATTACCATATGAGGCCTCATGCTACATGCCAATACACCCAATGTCTGTAATTTTTTTCGACATTTAAAATCCATGGATATGTTACCTGAAGTTTCCTTCAAAAAGTTTTGGAACTACTTTAACCTAACACTGTATCTGTAACTCTACCTTGGGAAAGAAGTTCTGTGGCAGATCTTATATCAAAGCCAGAAAATTTAAGGATTGCCTTTCAAGAAATTGAAGCAGTGCCTTCCCATGGGGGGAAATTCAAATGCAAACATTGCTTTGGAGTCTTTTTAAAGAAGCTGGGGCATGATATTAAACCCCACATTTTATGCCAATCCTGCCTCCCCCCTCCCCCCCCCCCCCCAATTTAATTCTCGTGGATGGAGGTCTATTTTGTACAACTACTTTAGTGAATTTTTATTTCAACCTTTTAAGGGATGTATGTGTACCCCACAGGCACTGCTTTATGGCAGGTTCCCAAATCACAGTGGGAAAAGAGCCAGGGCTTAAACAATACTCATCTACATTCAGGAAGGAAATAAAAAAGGGATCTGTGCAGTTGCATAACCAGATAATATGACTGAAGAACAAGTGTCACACTCATTGATGGTATCATTTTTTAACTTCCGTTTACCTGTCTAAATCAGCACCTCACCATAAGAAAGAAAAATATAGAGCACAGCTCATTAGGTTTCTATCCTAGTCCCCTGGATCTGAAGGCAGCCGTAATGTTTAGACATACAGAGTTAAAATAAAGGAAGCCTTGTGTGTAGAGCTTAGAGACTGACAAAAGCCAGCAAATTCAAAGCATATTTGAAGCAAATTAATTCTACCTTTTGTTCAGTGAAAATTTTGATATTCTGCTTCTAGTTATTGCATGCTTGAATTGTAATTTTTTTTGGTTGTTTCAATAGAGGCTCAGATGCCTAAATCAAGACAAACACAGAATGAAAATATGATCTTTGGCCCAAGATTTTTAAGATCTAAATATGAAAAAGTAAACTATTAAGAGCAAAGAAGACGAACAATGAAACAATGGGGATAGATATTAGTCATCCTTGTAGACAATGCTCTCAGTGCTTGAGCTGCCAAGCTTTTGTAGGTGTTGGGATAAAACAGGAGGGATTTGAGGCAATGAAGTTAAATTTTTACACTGTAAATCTCATTTAATGCTGGCCTAATCAGCAAGGCAAGACTTTTTGGAACCTTATACAAAAATGAAAACCATGATCACTTCCTATTAGAGCTTACGTATGCCTCATTTAAGTGCCCAATATTTTACTTCTCTGACTGGAAAACTCTGTGCTATATATCTTCTGTTTAATGATATATTTGAAGGGACAATAAGACACACAAGGAGAAGTTTTTCTGTCTAAGCTTTTGTAAGGTTTTCCAGTAGTCATCAGCAGCTCTTTAAAGTTCAGTCCAGGTTAAAAGTCATATAGCTCCTTTCAGTGTTCAAAGGAAGGCAAATCCCTATGCCAGGGCAGAAATTACTTGCTCAGATGTACAATTGACTTATCTCCACCCAAATATTTCAATGCTTGGAGGCTTACTACAGATGTTCTCTTTTTGTTCAGTGAACATTTTGCAGCCAAGGCACTCATTCGGCTGCAGGAAGAAATTATCAGTCCGTGAAAAGGACACAGAGAAAAATCAGGCTGTAGTAAAGAAAAAATCCTAAACTGACTCATGAATGTAGCTTTGAGAAGCCAAATAAATTTTAGTCTGGTGAAGGAATCTTAACTGCACACTGGAATCCCATTAGTGACTGGACTGCTGATGTATTAACATGGGGTTCAATTCTGCTCTTGCCCATTTTAAGAGACTTCTGTAGAAACTAAACAGGTAAAAAGATGTTAATAAATATTCTAAGTATTTAGTCTGGTCATGCAAAATAAAAGAAAAATGACCATTTTCTAGAATGTGTGTTGGTTTTAAAAATTATTTAAATAACTTATTCACTTATATTGAAAGTAGGCAGTGGCATGACACTCACATATATAGCTAGACAGGAAATGTGTACTGATTCTTTCAATTTCAGATGTGCTGCACTGATAGCTGAAAAGAGAGAAGGCTTTAAAAATATTGTGAGTCCATTCTTTTTATTGCATTGATCCTTGTGGCTCATATGAAGCAATCCTAGGTATCCTTCTGTTAATAGCTGCTAGAGCTAGATCAACAGGAGAGCAGCAGCAACCTTGTCAGCTTCTCACATGGAAATGAAGAAAATTAAGGTATCCTAGTTGTAAAGGATTATGGAAGATTGGAAACATTTTCTATCATTGTTTTTTGGAGTTCTTTTTGGTTTGTTTTGTTTTGTTTTGTTTTGGTTTGGTTTGGTTTGGTTTGGTTTGGTTGTTTTTCATGGGACTGAAACAACATTTTTGATACATTTACATCTTTATTTGGTACTTCCACATCTGGATACTTCCTTGTGAGGAGGAGTGGAGGGGCAGGCCTCGTTGTCCTCTCTGGTGACCAGTGACAGAACCTGAGGAAGGGCCTGAAGCTGTGTCAGGAGGGGTTTAGGTTGGATATTAGATAAAAGTTCTTCATCCAGAGGGTGGTTGAGCACTGGAACAGGCTCCCCAGGGAAGAGGTCACAGCACCAAGCCTGGCAGAGTTCAAGAAGTGTTTGGACAGTGCTCTCAGGCACAGTGTGTGACTCTTGGGGTTGGTTCTGTTCAGGACCAGGAGTTGGACTTGGATGATCCTTATGGGACCCTTTCAACACAGGATATTCTGTGATTCTACATATCAGGTTGACACAATGTACAATGCAATCTTACATTTTTTTAATAACTGGTATTTGTATTGGCTAGTGTTTTTCCCTCTCTATGCTACAATTCTTGACATCATGTGTCAGTCTTGAGTAGAAGGGCCAAATGTTCTAGCAGCCAGCTTAACGTTGTGTGTTATTGAGATACAGTGAGGCTTTGGCAAGGAATTGCACTTCCTAGATTCCCTTCTAATTCTTTTGGTGCAAATTCCTGGGGCAGATTGGAAAACAGGGCAGATTTAACCAGCCAATAACAACATAAAAATTTAATTTAAAGAAAAACTGCTTTTTCATGCATGAAAATCAGTGATATTTCCTTGATTTGATTTAGGACTAAGCATTCAGTGCTGTAGTATTCCTTTCTTACATGTCTGTATCCTTCAGTCTGTTGCTAGCTATATGTATTGTACAACTCTTGACAGTAAAGAACTGCTTTCATTACAAATATATTTCATTTTTTCCAAGGTTCTGGGAGAGGATCTAAACTCCTCTTTACAATTGTTTTCATAGGTATAACACCGTTTTAGAAAGTGGCATTTCCTTAAATTTTATTAGTTTCAACATAGCATATAGAATTGACTGCTTCTAACAAAATCTCAGTTATCAACAGAAAAAAATTCTAATATGAAAAAACACTTGCTTTTAACTATAGTCTCCATCTTAACCTGGGAAGCCTGCAGGTTTACAGTTCTGCCTTGCATTTTCTTTTAGAAGTGTGAAAATTTTTGTGTGAGTGGTTTTTACAGGCTCCTGTTCTCCTCCCAGAACAGCCAGCTGGTGCTGGTCCTGCTGCTCCATTTAAAAAAGGCCATTTCACCTCCATGACCTCATACTAACTTCTTACTCTTTCTTCCTCTGTGCCTCATGGCTAGGCTAATGTCAAGAACTACTGCCAAGAACCTCTTAATATTCAGTTGCAACATCCATTCTCTTAGCTTATAGATTTTCTCTCACTTCCAAAAGTTCCCCCAAATATACTATAGTTTCAAATTCCATATGCTCCCTCGATTTTGAGCATATGACTTTGAGTGATTAGGTTCAAGTTCTATTACTTACGGCGGTTGTGAAGGGTGTTTTAAAGAAAACCAGCACTGTGGACTCTTTGTACCCTCTTTGCCCAGTTCCAGCCATTCTGGGACCCAAAGGATCAAGTTTTTCCTCATTCAACATTTTCCAGAAAATAAGGGGAAAATTAATGTTTTCATAATTGTATGTGTTTGTGCATTCATCTTCAGCACAGATGTCAGTTTCTTGTAGTACTGTGCTATTTTTTGTATCAATTAAACTATAAAGCAAAAAGGTTTTACTTGATGGAGCTCAAAAGCATATGGGGACAAAGTGAATCCCTTTGCATTGAAGAAAAAATAGTAATTTGTGCTGCAGTGACTTTTTTTTCCACATATAACTTAGTGTTGATGCAGTAATTTGTATTCTGTTTTCCTTTACTTTGTGCTAATTTTCTTTTTTAAAAAAACCTATTTGGAAACAAGTTAAATAAACACATTGACCAGCCAGGAGGGTTTCAGTGTTTCTGCTGACACTGGCACAGAGAAGAAAAATGGAAAAACTAAATAAGGCTTGACTCTTACCAAAGCAGCACAAAGTAATAAAAGTTTTCTCCAGTGCAATGTGTGACATACACACAAATCACAGAATCATAGAATAGTCTGAGTCAGAAGGGATCCAGAAGGGTCGTAAATGAATGGTCTGTACAGGGATTGAACCCATGACCTTGGTGTTAGTAGCACCATGCTCTGACCAGCTGAGCTGGAAGGACAATAATGGCATTAGTACATGCTGTGGACAACCATAATTTCAGCTATAGATGCTGATTTTGCATAGAAAGAGGACAGATAACAGTTAGTGGAAATAAAAAAAAATTATTCTCTAATTTTGCTTCTTTTCCTTTGTCTCAAAGTGCTTTGAGATCAGCAAGCTGAAACATGAAGTGGGAACAGCACTTGCTCTGTGCCTTGTACTAGAAAACAAGTTACTACAATACCAGTTCAGTGTCTTACCCACTAGACAACACTTAGAAGAGAAAGCTAAAATCATGGCAGTTTCATTTGTGAAGAAGTAAATGCCTTCACTGATGAACATATTGACACAAACAATCTTATTCCATTGTAGAGCCAAGGGAATTACATCAGCAGTGGCCATGGCTGCTCTTGCCTCCCTGAGAAGGACGATGGGCTCTGCATATTCATTTCAACTCAGCCTTCATACTTTTTCATTGTCTGATCTGGTTTCATGTCTTTTCATTGCAAAATAGTTCGGTCTTGAGCTTGACATAGCTGTTAGTGAAAGCATATCCTGATTCAAGTTGTTTACATTAAGCTGTCAGAAAATACTTAATATCATTGTTAGTCTGTAAGTTGTTTGAAACAATGATTATTCCTATTTCAGTGTGCCAGAAGTTCATAATAGGATATTGTATCTTTGAAAACTGCATCTCTGACTTTTTGAATTAGAGGGAAGCCACATACCTCTCAAGAAAAACCTTTTTTCTCCTTCCAAGTCAGTAATATGCTATATGAAAGTTTAATGTCTTTCAGAAACATATTCACATATTAAAGCATGTCCATTATCTCTTTTTGACCAAAGTTCCTGCACTTTGTCACACACCCTGACAGCTCTTTCTAGAATAGCTCTCCACCACTGCAGGGTTCTCAGGCTGCTTGCCATGACAGTGTTGCATGAATATATAAATATATTAGTACACTTTTCCTGTACACTCTGCAAAACAACCAAAAACAGATATTACTTTTGACTTTTGCAATCAAACTGTCCCCCATGCTCATTCCCCTTACCATCATCAGATTACGGGGGTGGACTGGTATGTTTTGATAGAAATTACTTTGAAAGGATCTGTTCTTAAAAGTTATTGTGCAGCAGATACACATGAAATGAAAAGACCATTAACAACTTTGTTCTTGAATAATTGTTTTATATTTTCAAGAATCTCATTCTTCCATCAGTTATGCATTTATTTTTCAGTATGTCCCCCTGGGGGATTCACTGCCTGTAATTGTATGTGTCCCTGTTTATCTTGTTAGCCAACATGTATTTTAAATCTGTAGCAAGTCAGACTAAATTTGTCAGAGTTGTAGAGATTTCAATGATATCAAGGGTTTGAATGACTTGTCTATGCATAGGTACCTAGTAAAACTTGCCAAAGTATTTGAATTATCTACATGACTTTGGCAAATATACATGGAGACCTAAAAAAGTCTTCCAGGTTTTTTTATTTACTGATGCAGCTTGTGTCCATTTGATATAGAAAACACTTGATACCCGTGTGTGGGCAGTTTATTCAAGTCCTGCATGTCCACAGATAAATGTGGAAGCTTGGACATAGCCCACACATAGATATTTCTCTGTAAGCATCTGAGGTTTCTTAACCTTGAAGCTAAACCCCCACAAAATTTCTATAAATTTCACAAAAATGTTTTGCTGTCTAGAGGGCAGGTTAAAGCTTCACCTCTACCTAGACTGGGGTGCAGAGAACAAATATAGCAAATCATCCACCCTCCTGTGTGGATTTTCTGCTGTCACATTAAGGTTAGATCATATAATCATAAAATCATGAAATTCACAGAGTCACTTGGGCTGAAAGGGACCTTAAAGATCATCGAGTTCCAGCCCCCCTGCTGTGGGCAGGACACCTTCCACTAGACCTTGTTGCTCCCTGATGTCTGTCAGGACTCTGAGCAATTGACACTACCCTCTGGATGGAACCATCCAACCAATCCCTTACCCACCTAACAGTACACCCATTGAATCCATATCTTTCTATTTAGACAGAGGGATGTTATGGTAGATGAGGCCTTACAGAACCCCAGATAAATGACATCTGTTGCCTTTTCATCATTCACTAATGTTGTCACTGCTGTAGAAAGCCACTAGGTTGGTCAGGCAGGACTTACCCTTGGTGAAACCATGCTGGCTGTCCCACATCACCTCCTTTTGTTCCCCCTGCCTTAGCACAGCTTCTAAGAGGATCTGTTCCATAATCTTCCCAGGCACAGGATGAGGTTGATGGACCAGTTGTTCCCAGGGTCCTCCTTTCTACCCTTTTTAAAGACAGGCACAATGTTTCCCCTTTTCCAGTCACCTGGGACTTTATCTGACTACCATGATATTTCAAATATCACGGAGAGTGGCTTGGCAACTACATCAGCCAACTCCCTCAGGACTCTGGGATGCATCTCATCAGATCTCAGACTTACATATATTCATATGTTCGAGTGGGAAGAATTTTGCCACTGCAGTCCCCATCCTGTTTTTCACCCAGCTGTGAGAGAGGTGTAGGAAGAGAGTTTTCTAATATAACCTTAACTGCAAAATGAACTATATAGTACTTAAGTAGGGACTTAAGTTACTGATACAGCCTTAATATGATACAGTTAGCAAACTAATTAATCACAACTTCTCTAAAGCCCTGTCCCCTTAACCTGTTTTCCATAGCACTAGTAGCAACTCATTGATCCCAAATGAGAAAGTCCAAAATGCATTCATAAATATATTTATGTCAATTCAGAACCCAAGTTGTTATTTCAGTCTGAGTATTTTCTTAATTTCTATGCTAAAATACTTGAAGGGAATATGGAATTAGTGGCCTCACAAAGTCTTTTGCAGATTGGATGTCTGTAGTTTTTCACTTTGGCTGCTATGATATCAAAGGATGCCATTTTATTCAACTCTTCCTGAACTGAGCATATTTCAAGAAAATATTTTGAAGGTGCTTTCCTTTGCTGTCCTAGCCTTATTTCCTTCCTTTTTTCTCTTCAGAACTGCTTTCAGACTACTGGAGTAATTACAGATTATCACCCAACCTCCCTTCTCAAAGATGCCTTATCTTCAGTTTATATCACAATTTGAAAAATCTACATCTTGGCTACGAATATGTTTGTCTATATGAAATTATTTCACTTCTTGTGACTTAAAAATGGGGGACAGGCTAAGAATATGTAAAATGACAACTCTGCATATGTTATTTGCTTTAGTCTTTCAAGGCAGTTTGAATGATTTTAACATGCACTCAGGTAATGCATTTTCTAACAAATTTAAGACTTGTACAATCCATTTACATTTCTTGCCATAAGCCCAAAACTCTATCCAGGTTAAGCTTTGGTTCTCAAAGTGTTCTGCATAGCCAAAGGGTGACTGGGGAACCATATTACACAATTTGAAGTTTGATATTGTGATCCAAGGGAGCAAAATCACATTTAAGTGCTAGTTGAGATAATCTAGCAAAACAACAGGACACTATTTCACCAGCTTCCTGTTTCTATTACTTGAAGATAAAGGGTTCATTATTACAAAGAAAAGTTGCCATTCAGAGCAAAAAGGGACTTTCAAGTTCTGCATCTCTGCCAGGTTTTTTTATGGGGCAGTGAATCGCATGTATAATCCTTACCCACACAGCATTACTGAGAAGAAGCTTGGGGATTATTTTGAAGTTTCAGGTTCAGATGACAGCCAAAAAATTTATGAATCTCTTTAACATCTATGTTCCTGAGTTTGTAATTCCCTCACTGAGGAACTGCAGGTAATGCAAACGGTATTCTTTTTATGTGTGTGCAATGTTTGTTCTTTAAATGCTTATAGGTAGCTGTTTGTTACTCAAAGGTAAGGCTGGTTTTACCCTGTTTTTATCTCTCTTCCTTTTTACAGCAGGTTTTAATAGTGATCCCCTTTAACTGTTTCAAATAATTTGTTCCCACTATTCCCCATATCAAAAGTGGTGACTTCACATTTTCTTTCTTCTGTTACACTTTCAGAAACACGCCTTGCACATTCAGGTACTGAAGACACAAATTTAACCTGCATAAAATACTGGGACCTTGCAGGGCCCTTGTCAAACAGCAGGGAAGGAAAGTAAAGGGGAGAGTGGGGCAGGGTGAGGCAGAGCAGGACAGAAAACTTTTTCTCTTGTATTCATAGGTTCATCCTTCATGATTTGCTGTTCATGGTGTCTTTCAAGTCATGCTGATTCCCAAATTTAAACTTCTATTTTTTCACTTCTTACCTTTTGGTACTGTGTTATGAAAAAGCATGTTTCAATTGGTAAAACAATTGTAAAGAAAAAAAATGTTTTATTAAGTTAATTAAAGAAATATATACAGTACAGAAAATTATTCTTGCCCACAACAACTACCAGAACTGCATGCATTTAAATTTCAGTGTGTACCTGACAGCTCAGCCAAGACAATACAAAGCATACTAAGTCCACACTCCAGAAAAAAAAGCCTCTTTCTTTAAGTTTTTCTGTAGAAAATGGATTTATAAAATATTTTTGAACCCCTGTGTTAAGGCTGGGGACAGAATAATAGGTCACTGACCAAACCCTGGCTTAAAGCTAAACCAGCTGAGCAAGATGTGCGAAACTACTGGGCATGATGTGAGAAAACTGCTGTGTGTAAAAATCAACAGCTGTGAGGCAATAAAAAAAGTTACTTATCATAAAGAATAGACGGATTTCACAGGTTGTTAAGGAGAGTTATGTGAGGTACAGACAAACTTTATAGATATTTGAAGGGGGATATTATCAGGGACTTTTCAGGGAGGAGATAAGGGAAAAATGTCAAAAAAAGCCAAACAGCTGTCCCAAAACAAGAACCAATGGAGAAAAAATACATTGGGGTGGATGCTTCTTTAGGAAAGAATGAGTGTGTTAAAAAGGAAGACTCTGGGAGGGAGTAATAAGAGAATATAAGGGGTCACAAATCAAATTATAGGGCTATTTGGGGGTCTGTGTTTGACAGCCCTGCATTTTGGAACAGAGCAATAAACCCGCAGTTTCCACTGTGCTTGTGTATGACTTACTTTTGCCGACAGAAGGGAACTGGTGTCATTCCCACATAGACAGAGAGCCACAGTAGCTTTCATCTCTCTGCTATTGGGGAAAAACTGGAGGTGCTATCTGATATCTGCATCCTTCGACAGCCTCCTTTGTCTTCACAAACTTCCTCCTAACACTTGTGCATCCTGCAGATTTCCTAATTCATAGCTTTTGAATTATTACACTTTTCAGTAGTTTTTTTATAACTAATCTTTCTTCAATCAAGATTGTTTCTGTCTCTTCCTTAGCTTTGAAGAGAAAAGAGGGAGAGGTGAGCCAGTGGCTATGACTGTGTAAGGCAAAACTTGAGCATTAAGCTCAGTTGCTGTTTAGCCTAGGATATTCCAAGGTCTGTGTTGATTTTGAAATAAAACTGGAAGTCTCTCACTTGGGAGGAATGATATTCCCATTTTTCATTGTGTGAAAACAAAACTATTTTTGATAGGAAATTTCATTATGCAACAAATAGCCACAAATGAGGTCAGAATTAGGAGATATACTTAAACCATTTATTTGCCTAGGAAATAACTCATTTTGCCTGTTTGTTTTGCTTGAGGAGGTTATTGGATACAAGCTACCTACAGCTGTGGAGAGTTGTGCTCACAAAGTGAAGCAAGATGATGGCTGTCCAGAGTAGAGCCATTTAACATTCTGAGAAGCCATTTCCTACAAGTCTATTTAAAGGTTAACAGCTTAAATGAAGGAAATTTCTGAAAGAGCTACAGATGTTGAAACTAAATTTAAACCTGTTCGAAAACAGCATGAAGTTTTTTCTCCATTCTGTTTCTTCTTGTAGACTAATGATTTAGAGGAAGGCTGTGAGGGCTAATGAACACAGGGTGGGACTTTATGTAGGGTATCAAAGCTGGTGGGACCCCCACATATCTACCTCTAAAACTCTAACCCAGATCAGAAAAAAGGTATTTGATGCTATCTGGTTCAATTGCCATGACCTTAAAACTTGGAAGTGTCAATGAAAGTCAGTGTCTCGATGAAAGTCATACTTCTGCTATCTGAAAGAAGTTGTCTTTTAGAACAGAACCTGGAAATGTCAGACCAATTGTGGGAAATTCACATCCCACTAGTCGTGGAAATATGGAGTATCACTTGGTTCATCACACCATTAGATTGTGACAGCCCTTCCCACAGCAGGCAGTAGTAGGTGTGGTGAAAGACTGTTGTGAATAATAAAATTGAAGTGTATTTGCAGATTTTCAGCAGTCAGTGGGGTAGCTTGTCATACAGTATTTCTTGCAACGGTCTTCTCTCACATAAAAAATGTTGACCTTTATCACATTTGCAGTGTTTACTAAACAAACAGGTTTGTACCTGCAGGATCTTAGGACAGGTTTTGACAGCTGCATGGGCCAAAAAAATTACATATTGAGGGGTCATTCTCTGGTGTTCACAGGGGTTTGGCTGAGGCTCACACTTGTGAGGTCAGCAGGTTAGTGTTACTCAAGGTTATTACTGGCTCATCCAAAGTGAGGTATGTATCTCTACACAAGCTTTCACAAAGCAATCATTTTAGTAAGGAGATGACTTTGCCTGAATGAGGATCTAAGAAATCTGATGAGAAAAGAGCTGAGAAACAGATGACAGTTTCTTTCAGGCTCACCTCCACAAAGAATCACAGAATGGGTCAGGTTGGAAGGGTCCACAGTGGGCTGTCTGGTCCAACCTCCCTGCTCTAGCAGGGTCATTCCAGAGCACATAGCACAGGGTTGTGTCAAGATGGTTCTTGAATATCTCCAGTGAGGGAGACTCCAAAGACTTCCTGGGCAACCTAAGAGCAGTGTCTGGTCACCTGCACAGTAAAGAAGTTCTTCCTCACATTTGGGTGGAACTCCCTGTGCATCAGTTTCTGCCCATTGCCTATTGTAATATTGCCTGGCACCACTGAGCAGAGCCTGGATCCAGCCTCTTGACACCCTCCCTTTAGATATTGATAGATATTGATGGGTTACTCCTCAGTTGTCTCTTCTCTGGGCTGAACAGACCCAGCTCTCACAGTCATTGCTGATAAGAGAGATAGTCCAGCCCCTTAATTATCTTTGTTGCCCTCCACTGGACCCACTCCATGAAGTCCATGTCTGTCTTGAGTTGAGGAGTCCAGAACTGGACAAAATACTCCAGATGTGTCACTAGGAAAGCATTGCTCCTTCTCTGAAACCTGGGCATTCTTTCAATGGACATGTTGTTTCCTCTCTCTACCAAACATGCATTGCTATATAACCACTTATATGTCATTTATTCTGAATATTTTGTACCAAAGATGTGACTTGGGAATGGCTTCTTTGAGACAGCTGCAGGACTGAATCCTTGAAACTTGCAATTTTTCTCTTTCAATTATTTTTTTTTACTACAATGAATAGATTGTTTATTAGTTTGGACATTATTCTGTGATGTGTTTTCATGACCTCATATATAAACTTCCTGCTGCCAAAATACCACTCTTCATTTAAAAACCATTATGTGGTCTCAGTAATTGCCAAAATACATCTCTGTTTTGCTGAGATCTGAGTATCTCTCCAACCCATGCTGCTCTGAAAGCTATTAAATAAATTCATTATCTGAATCTGTTAAAATTCATGTTGTGTGCAAGAACTAAAAATATTCTGCAAATATTGACAGCATATTGTGGAATTGGGTTCCTATCTAGTTCTGGATGGAGGAATACAATGTGGCTTAGACAAGGAAGCTTCATCAAAGCACAGGAGCTTTCATAGGAAGCTACTGGATCTGCATGATGTACAACTGCACAATTCCAAAGCCAGTGTTGGAGCTGTTACCATGAAAATGTTGTTAACTGTACTTTCAGTTGACTGCTAGCTCCCAGGTGTGACAACCTATGGGCAAAGGACCTCTTAACAGTGTCTTTCAATAGTAGGTCATGGTCTTGCCTTGTATGTTGCCTTAGATATAGTTGCAAAACACCTTTCAGTGTTTATGCCATAAGACTGGGTTCAGAAATACAGAAAGTTCCTGCCTTCGCTATAGGAACTCTGCTTAATGCTGGACAGTTTGCATTAGTTTGAGTGAGAATAGCATTTTCCTACCTCTCTGGGGTCTTGGCATAGCAATGAGAATGATTGTGAAATACCAAGAGCAGATAGGTACAGATGAAGAACACATTGCTAAAGAAGTTTTATAATTGACACCGCTCTTGGTGATGTTTGATCACAAGCTTATTGGCTCCTCCATGATCTCAGCCTAACTTGGGAACTACTTTTCATCCATACTGAGAATTCAATTGCATGTTTCAGGTTTTGACAATACACCATGTAGCAATACTTGCACCTTGAACAGCTCACCATCAAATCCTGAGTTTGATGTATTATTTGATTGGAGTCTATTCACAAAAATAAATTATTTCTATATTCATACGGTAAAATTGCTACAATTCTGTACATTGCTTTGCATAAGCTTTGGAGAATTTAATTACGATTCTCACAGCAGCTTAAATTCTGGTTTTTTATGTCTGTCTCCATACAGTGTCAACTTCTATCCCTCAGTTTAAGGTGTATGTGTAATGCTAAAACTGCACGAAAATTAAAGGTATTAAATTTTTTGTCTTTTGTTTTGTCTTAAAAACCTGAGCCTTAATTTTCCTTCAGCTGTGTTCCAAATTTCATTTTCTTCTCAATAAGGCAAAGGAAAAATGCTTGACAGTTGTGCAAACTTCTGCCCAGAGCGCAGAAGCGGGTGGGTTATTGGTATTTTAACACAAAACACTCATTTTGGCATGAAGAGTCATAATTCTTGGTCAATTTTGCTGAGGTATAATGTAGGGAATTCTGCTAAATACTAGTATTTTGTAGAATGTTTGTGGTATATATTAAAATTCCCATGCTGTCATGTAAATAAACATTTATTTCTAGCATAGGCACTGTACATTAGGAAAATATGCTTTACACTGGGAACCTTTATGTTTCTAACTCCAGCATTAATGAGGAAACAGTAACATGAGCTGCAAGCAGCAAGCCCAGCTGAAGGGACTCCTGAAACTGTCTGCTTTGCACAGACAAGGAAGGAACTAGATTTATGAGTCAAGATAAAAGCACCTTTTTCCCCTCCATTAACATCACTTAATTCAACTGTTCAGCTTCTTTCCCAATCTGTCAGATCAGGTCTGCACATTGTATGTACTCAGATCCCTGCTGATAGCAAGAGAAAGAGCATCTGCTTGCTCAGGAGAAATTTTCAGAACCCAAGACTGAAATATTATCCTCTTCCTCCCCCCACCTCATACTCATTCTCTTCTTCCCACACAAACATAGACATTATTTCCTGTCATTTATCTTTTCTGATTTCTGTTTTCACTCTTCTGCACCCTCCTACATTCCTTTTACATGCACATACACAAATATATATATATACATACACACATGAATTTATTTAAACATATATAAAACCTGCAATGGATTGGCCCCTCTCCACATAGCTGACAGGACACTTTCAAAAAGCCCCACTTCCTAACAGATATATTTTCTTTCAGTGGTAATTGGGCTCAAGAGAAAAGAGAAAGCCTAGAATTGAATATATAACAATATAAGTGATATAAATGTGAATTCCTAAGGTGATGGTTGAATGGAAGAGTATATACCAAAATTAAATTTCAATTTATAATAGAAAAACCTCTATGGAGCAAAGTACTTACAAAGAGCAATATGAAGCCAAAAACATAAACCGAAAGAAAGAAAACAACTCAGTTTTTAACAAGTTACTTAAAACTCTTCAATGGAAAATCTTAATCTTTTCCTCTTGAATAAATAATGCAATATGGCAAGGACACCTGAAAGCTGAAATAGAACTCTAGGTAAGCAGAAAATATATCCTTTACCATGAAAGGTATCCACCCACAGACGGTAGTAGTAACAACCAATAAAATAGAGCTGGGGCTTATAAAACACATAATTTCAGTCACAAATAATTATAAAAGTTGAAAGAGAAGAGTTGCTTGCAACGTGGTGAGGAGAATTTTCATTCCTTCTCAACATATTTGCCATGAAGAGCTCCCACACACTGATTAAATGCAGTATTTTTGTGGTTATTTTCCACACAGGAGTTAATTTTTCTGCAGTCTTGGAAAGAAGCTTTGCTCAGGCCTTTTAGTTCAGCAATAAAAAGAATAAACCACTGCACTAGTTTTACCTTCTCTTCCACAGTCCTCTGTCACTTTGATATAATTTTATATTTTCATGTTAGCTGGCTGTGGTAACAACCAAAATGGTGTATCGGATTATCAAACATCTGCTTCAGCTTCCAAAACAGAAGGGTACAAGAAACATGGAGGTTTCTATTTTGTGTGAGAGAAGCCCAGTTAAACAGCAGAGGAAGTCAAGGAGCTTAGCTGCAGCAGAGCAGACTGGGAAAGAAAACAGAGCTTGTGACTGCAGTGGTGAGATTTCAACAGTGACAACCAAATCCAAACGACACTACAAGCCTCTCAAAGGATTAGTGATAGATTATTATAAAAAATATAGATAATAGGTCAAGTCTAAAAGCCAGTGTTAGTGAATAG
Source organism: Drymodes brunneopygia (assembly GCA_013400955.1). NCBI lineage: Eukaryota > Metazoa > Chordata > Aves > Passeriformes > Petroicidae > Drymodes > Drymodes brunneopygia. Next base: position 4,999 of record VZTZ01038470.1, on the reverse strand, counting down.
GGCAGAATCTAGCAGCCAGCAGAGTCAAGTCTGCCGCAGCTCCATGGTCTCAGTTCCAACAAGCAATGAGGCCCCACAAAGACAGCACACCTATACATCCTATATATATGCATATACACAGCAAGGTACACAGAGACAGAAACTGAGCTCTCATACAGAAACAAAGAGCATTTATGGCCTTATTCTCCTTCCCTCTCTGCCTGAGTGTTTGCACATAATTTGTCTATATGTTTGTACATAAATCCCTCCATCAGCTGGGCTTAGATACAGCGTACTCAGTCATTGCCACTACTCCTCTCTCCCTGACTCATCTTGATGGGTTTCACACCTGTACACTGGGGCTGAGCCTCTTCCATGAAACATCTGGGAGGGTCTCATATGGGATGTCACTTCCTCTGAGGTCTTAGTTTGGGGTCTATACCTGCTACAATGTCCCTGTTCTCATTTGGGGTCGTGGAGATGGGTCTGTGATGAAACGGTGGCTCGTGTGACTGTGCCATCCAGGGCAGAGGATTGTTTGAGCTTCCAGATGTTATTGTTGTGTCTGTGCTCCTCTGTGGATGTGCAGATGAGTTTTTATCACATAATTCAACAATCAAGAATTATTAAATACTATGCTGCTTGGGAAAAGAAAAAAAAGAACAAGATGCTGGTGTTGGGATTCTGTTCCCAGGAACAGGAAGTGTAAAGGAGAGGAACTGAAAAAGCATATGTTGTGTCATATGATGTTTGTCAGTAAATGAAGGCTATCCCTTTGAAACAACAGATTTTTGGAGCCAAATCCCAACATGTAATTAAGCACTGCAATCCTGGGAGTGTGCAATAGCACTGTAGTCCCAAGGAAGTCACAACAGGGAAGTTACAACAGAGTCTGCTTCAGCACGTCTGGATTTTTGCAGACTGATCTTTTGAAGGTGTGTAAATATTCAGAGATTATTTTTTATTGAACCTTACTTGAAGAATTCCAGACCACCATAAAGGTTAATTATGTGCTCTGTCTTAATCAGGGTAGTCTATACTGTTCAGTGTCTTGTAGACTTTATCATCCCTCTGTTTAAATCTTGGTTGTAGCCTTTAATGTCTGGAGTTGCTATATTGTAAACTTTTACTTTCAGGACTTGTTTTGAGTTCTTTCGATGGATGAAAGCCTATTCATACCTTGATATACGCATCCTACTAAAAGCTTTTCCTTGGGAATTAAAAAATGTTAAAATTCAGCTCATTATTATTTTAACCATTGGAAAAAATTAACCAAATTACTGTTGATTTTCAGAAACATGTTTGATCTATGCCTATCTGACTGTTTTAAAGTCTCATTAGGATCAAAGATAGCAAAACATATAACAAAAAAGGATTTTTTAATATTTATTTTAAATACTGTTATTGCTTCTTTGGTATTCCATTTCTCATTCACACAAAATCTAGATTTTCATGGTATTTAAATGTTAGAATTTTCTTGCCTCTTCTAGAGCTTCCAGGATGAAGTGATCGAAACCCAGAAATTTGAGCCAGTTATTATCATCTAAATACTTGTAGTAGGACAAAAAACTGCATGAAATTTGCTTTTAATTCACTTTGTTTGCTTAAAATTTTGATATAAGGAGTACTGTCTGAAGCTGATGCTAATTCTCTGAATGTCAATAGAGATTTGAGTTTTCTCGTCAGTAAGCAAGTAGTCACAATATACATTGTCATACAATGGCAATATTTATTCAAAATGGACTAGAGATTATTTATTCAAAACTGCAGGAGTAGTCATGTGAAGAACTTCCTTTTTCATTGCATGGTGCACAACTATTTAAGAAAGATCTAATCATGTAGTTTGACAACATCTTGAGATGGATGATCAAGAGGAGGACACAAAGAAAACCTTCAGTGCAAAATTATAGAATGATTTGCTTATAGGAGGAATGTTTATTACGCCCCATTAGGTCTTGTCTTATGTACTTTACCATAGAGATTTATATTTTATTTGATCAGACAGGGATTATCTGGAAGGACTGAGAAAGACAGAGAGGTTGTGACCTTCTCGTGCTCCTGACTGATGCTACAAAGCACAGACTTTGTATTCGTATAGATGCAAAAGGTCATGACAGATGACATGTTTCAGCAAAAAGAAGGATTAAGTTGGTTCTGCAATGTAAAAGTTTAGTGCAAAAAATTGTGGTGCTTCACAGTCATAATTTTATTTGAAGAATTTCCCATTGCAATAAAAGGTGTTTACAATGCACGTTGTATTATAACACAGATGTATGCCTTCATTAAATATTACATGGAATTGCAAACAAGAAATGTGCAACTAGCCCATTGATGTTCCAAAATAGTTTTTTCAGAATAGTATTTTGTCCCTTCCTGATAGTCCTTATTTTAAAGACATCCAACAGAAACCTAAATTTCTCTGAAAGGAAGACCCTTCACTGATGAAGTTCAACATCAATTTGGCTGCAAAGAACATGATCCTCTGAAATAAATTACAGTGGCACTTCTGCAGATATTATTGCTAAAAGTATTCTTTCATAATGTGTAAATGCTGCTCAAGCTGCTTGAAAAATTCAGCTAAATCAAACAAAACAAAATTAAAAAAACAGTTGGTTTCATAGATTAAAGAGAGTTTATTTCAAGATCATTTTCTGTGGAAAGTAATCTATTTAAAAAAATATAGAAGTGGTTCTTCTGTTATTTATAGCTCTCAGGTGAACAATGCAAGGAGAACAAAACTAAGAAGATAATCTTAAATTATAAAAGTAATCTTAACTTTAGTAATCTTAAATTATAAGATGCTAATTTTGAAGCATTTAGGATTCCTAACTAAAGTGCCTTTAATTTGAGAAGACAGATGTTGTGTAAAGGAACATATGACAGACTTTACTCAAGACTCTGAAATTCTTTGCTTTCATTATTTTTTTGTCAGAATCTAAACAATCCTTATATCTGTGGATTTTTTTTTTCTTATATGTGATAAGAAAATGACATTAATTTTTTTTCCCATGCTGAAGGTTAAGTAAAGAAAAGAATTTTTAAAAGATGAGATGCAGGGCTTCATTTTGCCCAAATATCACTTTTGTTATTGTGTACAAAAATAACCTATTTTTTTCCAGGTACTGGAAAACTCATGGGTTTCTGAATGGACTTTATTTACCCAGTGTGTCAAACATTTTTATTCTGGTTTAATGACCAAGAGTTGTTGCAATTTGACAGGTGTTAAAACACCGAAATTAATAAGCCTGTTTCATACCAGTGTTGCATTCACATCAGTGCAGATGGCACAAATTTGAAGTTTCAGGATTCAGTTCAAAAAGGGGTTTGGACTGAATCAGCTCCTTAATCCCCCAATAAATACCTTCTTCTTTCTTGGTCTTTTCCATAATATGTACAGAACCACATTATTTCGTCAAAAGGAAACCAAATGAAAGCCAAATTTCTAGCAGCCTAACAGAGCAAAACTGCCTATGCCTTTCTGTGTAACCAATGCACATGTTTTGGTCTAAATAATCTGATGTCATAAAAATTTGAGAAGCAAATTAGAGATGGATGAGCTATTACTTAACCTGAAATGCTTCCCAGCTGATATCTAATGTCTGTTAAGGGAATGTTTGTTTTTTTCTTTAAAGTTTCCATTTAGAGATGTGCTTCTGAACATGGCCTAAACAATTTTATCCCTTGACAGGGCTGAGCAGCTCAGTTAAATATTCCACTGAGATACAGTAATTAAAGGCTCGATTAATTTGCTTACATGTCTTTCTAGTGCCACGTGAGATATTGCAGGATGCCATGGTTTCTAGTTTCTAGGCTTCAGAATAGTACAGATAGCCTGCAAATGCTGTACCATCTCTGGCAGACTTACCAAGTTATCTTGGAAAACTCGGAGCTTCTGAGGAATCGGAAGGCATCTACTGTGCAGAGGATTGTGTCATGCCCTGGAGAGTCATTTCACCCTTACAGTTCTTTATCTGTGTGTCTACATGGGCTGAAAGCACCTGACTGAATCAAACTGCAGGTGTCCAACATTTCACTACCATCAGATGTCTGCCTGACTTCAGTATAAACCACAGTTCATATCATGGGAGTCTGATGTTTACTGATATGCCACACATTTGCCAGGGCATTAGCACAGGCCTATCAAATATGACTCAGGGTATATAGGAGAGTTCTATCCATCCAGGTTGCCAGCAGGCAACAAGATGGGGTTACCAAAATGGGAGTAAAAATTTCTTTAAATGTGATTGGTTTTTAGCTTCTGGGCAGTTAAATGGAAAAATGCCCACTATGCCATAGAGGAAAACAAAGAATCTTCAGTGCTCTTTCAAATAAGGAAAAGTCTCAGCTAAGGAACATTTTAATGCTCAGATTTTTTGCAAATTCTATAGAGGAAATTCTTATCAACTGTCTTCTGAAATCCTTTTCTACTTCTGTTCTTATACCAGAAACCATTTGAAAATAGTTCAGTGGAGTTTGAGAATGGGTACTGTAGCACATTACCCAGCCTGATGCTAGGGAGTCACACTGTACAAAGATACTCCCATTCGGTGGCTAAAGTGCAATTTTGTTATCCATGTGACAAAGTAGACGCATAGACAAAACCATATAACACTAAAGAACAGATAAGTTATGCTGTATTTATCTGATCACCTGTGTCATCACAGCTTTCGATTACTAGTCATCACTTCCAAGAGTCCTAGAATCCTAGAATCATTGAACTATAAATGTTGGAAAAAAACTCAAAAAAATTAAAAAACCAAAGAAGTTGGACTCACTTTGCATTATTGAACCTCTTAGCTTTGGCCTTAACCTATCAATCCAGCCTGTCCAGATCCCTCTGCAGAGCCTTCCTACCCTCCAGCAGATCAACACTCCCATCCAACTTTGAGTCATCTGCAAAACTTGCTAAGGGTGCACTTGATCCTGTGGTCCAGATCCCTGAGAAGGATACTAAGCAGGACTGGCTTAATAATAATATATTGTACATATTTATTATCTATATTATATATAAATATGTATG
>VZTZ01038457.1:9691-27300 GCA_013400955.1 Drymodes brunneopygia | reverse complement strand
AAAAAAAAAAAAAAAAGGTTGTGGGAAAATCGAGGGATGTTTTGGAGTTGTAACTCTTCAGCACCTCGGTGTGATTGAAGAAAAGGGAAGCTTTGTTTAAACTCGAGAATGGAACAAAAGGGCTCTGTAAAGCACAGATCCAGGAGCAGGAGCCACATCCTGAGGCAACCCGTTGGGATTGCTCAGCCTGGAGAGGAGAAGGATCCAGGGAGAGCTCAGAGCCCCTTGCAGGGCCTGAAGGGGCTCCAGGAGAGCTGGAGAGGGACTGAGGACAAGGGATAGAGGGACAGGACACAGGGAATGGCTTTAAGCTGAAGGAGGGGAGATTTAGATGGGATTTTGGGAAGGAATTCCTGGCTGGGAAGGTGGGGAGGGGTGGGCTGGAATTCCCAGATTTGCTGTGGCTGCCCCTGGATCCCTGGCAGTGCCCAAGGCCAGGTTGGACACTGGGGTTTGGAGCAGCCTGGGACAGTGGGAGGTGTCCCTGGGGGGCACTGGATGGGCTTTAAATTCCCTTCCAACCCAAAGCATCCTGTGATTCCCTGATAAATCCACCTAGAAAAAGCCATCCTTTGCATCTTAAGAAAAGATAACCAAACTTGATGCTGCTGTGGCTGATCTGATTTGGCCTGAGCTGGTTTTATCTCCATCCACACCTGAGGGGCTCTGCAAGAGCAAAGTCAAGCCAGGTCCTCACAGCGAGGAGCTTTTCACATCAACCTTTGAAGCCAATATTGTTAGGGCATAGAAATTAATCATGATTTTGTAGCATGACTGAAATAATTTTATGTTATCTCATATGTGGAAAAGAACCCCAATTTGCTTTTAATTCTTTTAAAGACTAATAAAATTTAGGTTAGTTGCAAAAACTCGGGAGTGCCAACAATTTTTATTCATTATTCTTGACCCGACAATTTCACCATTTCTAATCAGACAAGGGATGTTATCTTTGCAATAAAAGGCTATCGGGAATCTAAATGAGAAATCAAATGCTTTTTCATGCTGGTTTATTTTAGATTAGAGAAACTTGAACCAGATGTAAACCTGAATTGCTGAGGCATGAGAAGGGACTCGCAGCAGAGTGATAAATATCTGAGTCGTGTTGTTCTAGGTGCAGATTTGCATTAACTCAAATAAATTGATCCGTAAGCTTTTCTGAAACTTAATTAATGCTGCAGAACAAAGCTGGAGATCAATTATCAGCTTGATATCTTGGCACAGATAAAGCTGAACTAAATTAACCATCTAAAAATGTATGGTATCAATAGCAGACTGAAATGATTACTGGCACGGGGGAGAAATGGATCCCAGTGCAGCCTGAAGCAGAATCCTTTATTCCCAAATGTTGGAAACGCAGGAATTCTATCCATAAATTTTAATTTTTCCTTAGCAAAATGAGCATTTTATACTGAAAAAAAATGGGAAACAAGAGACTAGAGATGCACAGACAGGGTGAGTATTTTTCTAAGCCTACTCAGGAGCAGGCTGACTATTTTTTTTCCCAGAAAAAGAGAATTTCCTGGTGAGCTGGTGGACAGCTATGATGAAATTGTTAGTTACTGTCAGGAATTAGGTGGCAGTATTGAATTAGTGAGACAGAGCTGTAATTTCTGTGTGTCTGGTAACTCTTCAGGTGCTTTATTTTGGCTGCTTTCTTCTGCTCCTTCTTTAGGCTGACTTTGCTCTTGGGTTTGTAATTAGGTCCTTTTTATTAAAGTCTGTGCAGTGCAGTGTTGTCTGCATCTTGAAAGGAATATAAAGGATGTGTGCAGGAATGCAGATTCCCTGGTTGGGAAGTTCACACACACAGATAAAAGGTTCAGATTACACCAACTGGAGAAGATTTTCTGGAGGAGATATTTAAAATTTCTTTAAATTCGCTGGTATATTGCAATCTCTATATTTTGTAATGAGGACAAGCCTGAAAAGTCCTTTATCAAAGCATCCCAAATGAGATTCATGACTCCAGGACTGCATTCCATGCCAGAAATATAAATTAATAGTGTTTCTTATCCATTGGATCTGAATCCCCACAGATCTTCACATGCTCCATCTGAATTTCCTGTTGTGACAAGAAAAATAAATTAAAGATGTTTCCAGTTCAGTCATGGAGTTATGGTAGGGATGGATGGAGGGATGGATGGAGGGATGGAGGGATGGATGGATGGATGGATGGATGGATGGAGGGATGGATGGATGGATGGATGGATGGATGGATGGATAGATGGAGGGCAGGATGGATGGAGGGATGGATGGATGGATGGATGGAGGGAAGGATGGATGGAGGGATGGATGGAGGGATGGAGGGATGGATGGAGGGATGGATGGATGAATGGATGGATGGATGGATGGATGGATGGATGGATGATGGATGGATGGATGATGGATGGATGGATGGATGGATGGATGATGGATGGATGGATGATAGATGGATGGATGGATGGATGGATGGGTGGATGATGATGGATGGATCTGTGATTTCCTTTTTATCTGTGATTTCCTTTTTATTCTGTGATTTTCTTTTCATGCCAAACCACATTTAGTGGAAGCTAAAAATTCGCAAGCATTTGTCTTGCCATCAGCACCATCTTCTCCATGATCCCTTCTCCTCCTAAAAACATTCCAGCTTTCCCACCTCCCCTTCACACAGCATTATTTAAAGGGAGTGGCTCCACTGGAAGCTTTTCCAGTGCTGTTTGCCTCATTTCAAAGTGCCCAGTTAATGTTGTAAGAGGCCAGAGGCTGCCACACGCTTCAACCTCAGCTTCAGCAGAGCATTAAAAACTTTCCAAGACAGGAACAGAGTATCCCAGAGATGAGTTTAGATCTCTTCAATCGATTGTATTGATCAAACACTGCTCCATTTGAAACTCTGAGTCAGATAACCCTAATTTGTTTATAAAAGGGTCCCTTTGAAGGTACTCTTAATTAAGTAGAAGGAAAACGAGCCTGTCGTTGATGTGAGAAGAGCAATATGGGCAGCTAAATAAATATCCCACCACCAAAAACATCTGCTGGTGGTTTTCTCAAGAGAATGATTTGGGAATCACTGAGTGTAAAGGTATTTGTCCTTTGGTCAAGGACTCCTGCTCAGTTCCCAAGGGGATAACAGACAGCTCCTCGTTGGCTGCACTCATGGAATGGCAATGAGGGTGTGCATGCAGTGCACTGGGAAATTCAGACTCAAAAATGTCATTTCTACAAGTATTTGGGGACTGACCAGCACCAGGAGACACATTCCCAGCAGGGCCTCAAGGAGCTGCTGGAATTCATGGAAAGCACACAATTCCTGTGACTCGTGGGGGCTGGATTAGAAATGACACACAGCATCTCCTGCTGAGCTAAGAGCTGGTCACAAAAAATGGGAATAAATTGGATTTCACCTCTCCTGTGCAGCTGCTTGGGGCATGGTGGGAACAGGACTTCATAACACCTTGTAGGAAAATACTGCAGATTCAAAACCTTCCCCCTCTGAAGGCATTTCTGTCACAGAGTATTTAGGCTGATTGTGGCTTCATTTTCGCAGTTCCTTTGAAGCCATCAATATCCCAGGCTCATTGTGTGTCAGAGGTAGCTCAGGGGAGAGGAGAAAAGATGTGTCATGGATTCAATTCCACTGCTAACTGCTTATTGGGACTCTGATCCTCTAACCCTTAATCAAGGCAAACTGCTGGCCTTGGCAAGGCAGGGGGAAAGTGCTCCAGGAGGAATCTTGGAGTTGTTTCCATCCTGTTGCTCATTATTTGGAGATTATAGATCCAGTAAGTGCAATAACAGGGGGTTGTTTTTATGTCCCTGCAAGACTCACAAGGACGTGGAACAGGAAAAGGAAAGCCTTTCCCATAAAGTGCTGGGAATTGCTTCCCAGCTACGGGAGCAGCTTGTGCAGCTTGGAGTTCCATTTCTTTTATTAACTATTAATAATGATATATGCTCTTTGAAGTGCACTCTGTTTACACATAAAGGGCATAATGGAATGGCAATGATGAGGCAGAAGGTAAATCTGGGTTTCAAAAGGAAACATTTTTAAATGAGAAAGTAGTTCCCAGCAAAGAAAATGCAAGGAAAAAATTGGTCCCTTGGGATGCTGTTGCTGCCTTTTGGGGCTATCTGAAGATTGCTGACTAGATTAGATTAAAACCACCACAGCCCAATATGAAATTTTCATGGAAAATATTAATTTTAAATATTGATGACAATATTTTCTTGCAAACCACTTAAAAAAAAAAAACTGTGGCAGCTCAGTGGTGTCGGTGAAATACAGTGGCACAAGTGAGAGGTGTAGGGCAGGAAATATCCATTCAGTGTCAGCAGGAATTGTTGGCAAATGCAGCTCTGTTGGGATTTGGGATGGGATGGCACCAGTGTCACCTCAGCTGCTCCAAGGCTTGGTCACACTTTGCTGTGAGGTTGAAGCTTCAAAGAAGAGGCACAGGGTGTGTGAGATCCACAGCCAGGACTGGTGCTCTTTGCACGGAGCCTTCACCTCAAACTGCTGCAAATTGGAGAAATTGTCCAAATGACAGAGGAGGCCACGGAGCTGCTCCAGGGCTGGAGCCCCTCTGGGACAGGCTGGGAGAGCTGGGGGGGCTCACCTGGAGAGGAGAAGGATCCAGGGAGAGCTCAGAGCCCCTTCCAGGGCCTGAAATGGGATCCGGAAGAGCTGGAGAGGGGCTGGGGACAAGGGATGGAGGGACAGGACACAGGGAATGGCTTCCCACTGCCCGAGGGGACATCAGGGATAAATTCCTCCCTGGGAGGGTGAGCAGGCCCTGGCACAGGGTGCCCAGATTTGCTGTGGCTGCTCCTGGATCCGTGGCAGGGCCCCAGGCCAGGGTAGAACNGAGCAGATGGGACAGTGGGAGGTGTCCCTGCCATGGTGGGGAGATGGCAGTGAATAATTTCTAAGCTCCTTTCCAGCCCAAACAATTCCACATTTCCTCTGGCAGGCAGTGCCTTCCCTGATGGGATGGAAAGGCTGTTTTTGCAGACAGCCCTCACTCCACTCTAAACCAATCTCTCCTGACATCTCCCTCACCGTGTCCTCACGGAGCCTCCAAGGACCAGGGGGAAATAAACCCAGCAGATGAGATTTGTGCAGCTCCACGTTACAACTACAACCTCTCCCTGCTGCTGGGCAGAGGCTTGGAGCCTTTGTAGGGCCCTGCTCCCCCACCTCCAGCTCTGCTGGGCCTGGCTTTGCCAAGCTCTGGCCCCAGAGGAGCAGATTAAAGGCACAGAAGTCACTTGCAAGGAGGGAACTGCAGGTAGCTATGGGTTTTCTGGTTCTGTTCCTTCATAAGGGTCTCAGGAACTGTGAATTGGGTTTTTTTTAAAGTTCTACCAGGAAGGCAAGAAAAGCAATGCTGTGTTACCTAAAAAGGTAAAATGTAAAAGGCAAAAAAACCAAACCAATTAGAAAGTTTTCATATGCAGTTATTGAGGATATAATTTGAAAAGCAAGCAGGAAGCCAAAAAGAGGAATATTAGAGGGAAGGGAGGGAAAAAAAACAAAAACCAGAAGTGAGATGGTCCTAGAAGTAGGTGCACAATGCTGGCACTGAAGGCAACACTCTGCCACCTTCATCTCATTTAGATCAGAGAAATCCTCTGTCACCCTGCTTTTTGCAGGGTTCCATGGTTGTAATTTTGTAGTAGAAGTTCCCATGCATTTTCTATAAACACAGTCCTTGTTTCCCTAACTGGCCAAGATTGTTTTGAACTTTTAGATTGTTTTTCATTCCTTTCCCCTGGGGCGGAGAAAGATGATTGACCATGTCTTTATCCCGTGAAATTATGGAGGTGGTAACCTCATTGACCAATCCATGATTGTCTTAAGAAAGATATAAAAATGAGAGAATAAAGAAGGGCAGCCCCTTTTGGGTGGTGCTGCCTGATGGTTCAAACTGCTGCTCTGAAACCTGCGTGTTTCTTTTGTAGCCAGCAGTGCAACAAATCCTCAGGACTGAGCTCCGTGGAAGTCAGAAGTGCAGCAAAAAGTAAATCCTGTGGGAAAACACGTGGCTGGTGGGGCTCTGTCAGCACTCCCACTCTGGTGATTGCCTTTCTCCCATCCCTACTGCAGCTTGAAAACCCTAAAGAGCTGCCAGGTTTCATTTCACCTGGAACTGTGGGAACTGAAATTATCAACAGGAAAAAAAATACCTCTAGAACATTTTATTAGGGGTGTTTAATTGTTGGCACTGCTTTGCTCTTCCCCAAAACTCACTGTCAAAGGCAGCCAGCGCTGCCAGGCACAAAGTGTCACCACAGAATCATGGCTTGGGTTGAAAGGGACCTTAAATCTCATCTTGTCCCACTCCCTGCCATGGACAGGGACATTTCCCTAGCCCAGGATGATAAAAACTCACTGCCAGCACCCGGATCTGCTGTTGAACCTCCAGAACACCAGAGGAAATCCTGCTGGGAATTCAGCCCCATCCGTGCTGGCTGCAGCAGGGCACGCTCAGGGATGGAGCCCCTGAGCTGCAAATGGCTCTGCCTTTGCCCAGTGTTTTTGTTCTGTTCTTGGTGCCAAATCATTTCCCTTCATCCAGCCAGGAGGGAATCTGGTGGAGTGCTGCTGCCTTGTGGATCCGTTCCTGGGCACTCACCAGGAGATGAGCTGATGGCACAAATGCATCTTTAAAGTCAAATCTTGGCCACACAAGTTGGTGGCACAAAACCCTTTGACTTCCCTTTTGCTGTTTCAGTGGGGTCAGGGTTTCTGTCTCAGCTTAAAAAAACCCTAAACCCAACAACAATTTCCCTCCACCCCTGCACTCCCCCGAAACTGTGAAAATAACAGAGAGCAATTAACAGAATATGTTATTTTATTTTGATTGATGGCTGGCCTGAAGAAAAACACTGGATTTTTTTGTTTCATTGAGGTTAATGTGCCTCATTTAAATAACTTAAAAATAAATAATCACCCCCTGTTCTTTTCTTATTCCATTTTTGTTAGGATTCCTTGCAGTGGGAGCCAGACCTTGTCTCTGTTGCTATGGAAGTGTTAAGGTTTACCAGAGAAAACGGTTTAAAAATGTAAATGGGAGATTGACTCCAAGATATTGATTGTTGCTACAAAGTGCATTGTAATTCCATTCTTCCCTTGCTATATATCTTTCTTTTTTAATATCAGAATAGACTTGTAACATAAGTTTCAAACTTATAACAGAATTTTTACAGCAGAAAATAAGTATCTCAGTAATTATGTGAGTTTTTTTTTTTTAATTGTGGGCAAGAGAGACCTTGAAAATTGTAAGGAGATTTGTGAAGGAGGAAAGAACAGTGCACAACTCACTGGCTTTATCAGTCCAGGGAGTGAAAATACCCTGCATTTTTGAAAACTTTTTTTTATTCTTTATGTCCTTTGAAGAGGAAAAAAGGGTTATTTCAAGGAGCTCAGAGTTTCTCTGTTAGGAATGACACTCAAAAAATTAGATTTAAAGCTGAGCCCATTTGAACTTCAACATCCTGGATTTTTGGGAAGGGACTATTACTTTGTATTTGTAGACTTAAATCTGAAGCTTTGGAGAAAGTACCCTGGAAACTTTATTTTTTTTACTCACTGCATACATGACTTGATTTCTGTTGGGTTTTTTGGTAGGTTTTTTAAGCAATAATTGTCATAAATCCATGAGGGGGAATAAACCAGCACTGAAATTGGCTTTTAAATTGAATTATAAGAATATTGGGGATGAATTAGCAATGAATGTTTTTGGGCAGTGTGATGGTGGACAGACAGAAAGACAGACAGACAGACAGGTGTGGATTGATAGATCTCCAGGTTTATTCAGAGATTGGAAACCCATTTGGAATATTCTCCTGAAGGGCCCTGGAACCAGAGCAGAACTGTTCAGCCAGAAAAATACAAAGGGACGAAAAGCAGATTTATAATATTTGTGCAGGGAATCTAAAGACTTCTGACTACTTGGAGCAATTCAATTTCTGTGTCACTCTTGGCTCCATCAGAAAGGTGGGGCAGGCACAGAAAAATGCAATAGTGGAGTCTCGTTGATAATCAGATTTATGTTCTTAAGCTCCCCAGAAGCTTTTGAAAATGGATTATGAGCAACTTGGTCACTTAGATAACATCATCATTTCTTGGGAAAATACCCTGCAACACCCAATAACCCAGAAACAGCTTTAGCCATCACTGGACCATGGGAGAAAAAGGAAGGAAAACCCATTCTTTGACTCTGCCATGGTTTTGAAGCTCCCTAAATTGCAGCTCGGTGCTACTCTTGGAATCCCTTTGGTTCCTTTTGTTTATTTGGACACCACTTCACGCCTGCAACCTTATTTTGTTCAACCACCAACACAACAAACACGTTTTTTTTAATGCATGATTTGCTCATTAGTGGCTGCTTCAAACACCCCCATCTCCCGGCACATAATCCAATTTTAAGAATAATTGGGAAAATGCTGTCGCCTAATTAGCATTCCGCAATCTGGTTTAATCCCTGTGGCTCTGGGTCAGCTGGGGAGAAGCAATTTCAATTAGTGATTAATTGCCTGGGCTGGGGGGGCAGGGAGGGGGCTGTTACACAAGCCTGCAGTGTCACCTCCCTTGGCCAGGCTGCTCCAGGAGCCTCCAGAACCCCCAGGCTTGCCAGGGATTCGCTTGGCAGAGCTTCCCCCTCGGGTTTATCTCAGATCTGGGAGGATCTCATCTTGCACCTTGGGAAGTTGGAGGGAGTTCAGCAATTCCCTTGGCCCAAAGTGCAGTTCTGGGTTAATTTGGGGTGGCAGTGATTGGGGCTGGGCTCGTCAGGGCTGCTCCATGTGTGTGTTTGTGTGCAAGGGCAGGGCTGGTGGGGATGCTCTGGCCACACACCAATCCCAGGAATGTCCCACGAGTGAAATTTCCCCCTGGAACATCTTCACAGCCAGGCTGGGAACGTTCCTCTGTCGCCCTGGTTTTTGCAGTGTTTTATGTTTTTACTTCTGTAATAGAATTTCCCATACATTTTCTGTAAACACAGTCATTGTTTTTGTAACTGGCCTAAATTATTTTGAACTTCTAAATTGTTTTCATTCCTTTCTCCTAAGGCAGAGAAAGATTGACCATGTCTTTATCCTGTGATATTATAGAGGTGGTAACCTCATTGACCAATCCATGATTGTCTTAAGAAAGATATAAAAATAAAAACATAAAGAAAGGCTGGACCTTTTCTGGTCCTGCCTAGTGTAGTCCTAACCTGCTGCTCAGAAATCTGCGTGTTTCTTTCGTGTCCAACAATACCACACTCCTCCTCAGTGACTCACCTGTGGCACTGCACAAGGAGATGTTTAGCCCTGAGATCTTCCCCTATCAGGCTAAACATCTGACAAAAAGGAGGAGTGAAAAAAAAAAACAACTTCCAAGCAGACATTATTAAGGTTGGAAATATCCTTCTAAACCTGTCCTGTGCAGGAGAAATGGAGATTTTTATTGCTATGCAAATGGCTGTTATGTACAAAGTCTCACAGGCTGCAGTGGAGATGAATCATTTAAATTGACTTAATCACTACATATTCTGTTAAGGGGTTATCTGAGAATCTCATTAAGCACCACTGCTAATGGCTGGCATGTTTAGGCCATTGTTTGAAAGCTCAGAAGCCACCAAGCTTCCTGTGTGACAGAGGAACAAAACCCCAGGAGCTCTCGAGAGCCTGACTTTTTATTTTGGATGCTTCACTTAATAACTCCTCAGAGAAAAAGAGTGGCAGCTTTGGGATTTACGGTCTCACTTCAAGGTATTCCACAATTCATCCTGAGAAAGTCTCACCATTTTGCTTGAGCTATTTAAAATACAATGACTTAGGGCTTAGAAGTGTCTCTCATTTCTGACTTGTTGCTCGTGCACTCTCCAGCCCCACACCTGGAGCTCACACCCTGGAGCAGCCCCACTGGCTCCCGTTTTTCCATCCATATTAGATTTAATTGTGCTGGCTAATACCAGGATTTAGGGGATCAGCTCGGGCAATATTTCTTAATGATATAAAGCAGAGCCAGAGCAGAGAGCTTGAAGCAGAGGATTGAATTCTCAGGCTTAATGAGACACAGGGCTCTGGCTTATCTGTTCGGGCAGGGATTTTTATTGACAGCAGGAGCAGGAATGCAAGCTTTGGAAATGAAGTGAGTACAGCAGCCACCCAAAGATCACCTTGACTGCAGCTCCTGCCGTCAGATGCCCAATCTGCCAGGAAGCTTCTGCTTTTGAAAACGCCTCAGTCCAAATCTGAAATCCAAAGATTTGAGCTCATCCCTCCCGTTTTCCTTCCTCTGCAGAGCAGCTGGCACACGGACCTGCCGCTGTCCTCTCCACCTTCTTTTCCTCCCCTCAGTGATTTTCCACTTTGCAGCCCCACACAACTTCTCCCCTCGCTTGTTGCAGTTGGTTTTATGCAGAATGGGCTTAATCCTCCCTGAGCTGCATCCCTGTGCCAGAGCAGGGGTGGAGGAATGCAGATATAGCACAGGATCCTGGGTTGGGTTGGAAAGGACCTTAAAGACCATTTCACTCCATCCTGCCATGGCCAGGGACACTTCCACTGTCCCAGGTTGTCCAACCTGGCCTTGGACATTCCAGGGATCCAGGGGCAGCCACAGCAAATCTGGGAATTCCATCCCAGCTCCTCCCCACCCTCCCAGGGAACAATTCCTTCCCAATATCCCATCTAAACCATCATAAACTCATTATATTCTTACTGCTCATAAGCATGATCAATTTAATAGGGTCTCTACAGCAATAATTTTATTCCTGCAGTACCAATGGGGCTGGTTTAGGCCTGGCTTAGCCTGAGGGGAGGATCTGGGCATGGATCTCACCAGGCCTGTGATGGGACAGTGAAATGATGGGAACCAGCACTGGGGTGAAGGTGGTGGGAGCAGGGGCTGAATCTTGGGGGTCCTGGGGGTGCTGAGCCCCCTCTGCCAGGATCAGTGGGATCAGGACACAGCCCCAAAGGTACAGGGGGTGACCAGGCTGCTCACAGGCAGGATTTCATGTCTGGAGATCACACAGCACTGACAAACCTCTCCAGAAACACTCAAGCACTACCAGTCCTTTAAAAGCAATGTGAATTTGCATGCAGGTGAGGTGCAGCCCTCCAGCCTCTGCCACTGCCCCCAGTAGCTGCTGTTTTATGGGAGAGCCATCAGCCACCCCACAGCCCCCGAGGAGGAGAATTTCCCTGCCTGAGCTGCAGGAAGATGGCCCTGCACGCTGCTGTCCTACCCAGAGCAAAGGGATTCTGCTCCCAGCCTTTGCTTGGTTCCTTTTCCAGCCTGCTGAGCAAATGCAGAAATTGGATTTATGTAGGATTAAAACAAGAGGGTGGGTTGGAAGCAAAATTCGGCGTTCTCGTGTGTGTGCAAGTGATAATCCCTGGGTAAAAAAATAGAGTTTAACTGTCCTGTGTGCATTCCTGTCACCCTGCTTTTTGCAGTGTTCCGTGTTTTTACTTCTGTAGTAGAAGTTCCCAAGCATTTTCTATAAACACAGTCCTTGTTTTCTTAACCAGCCAAAATTGTTTTGAACTTTTAGATTGTTTTTCATTCCTTTCCCCTGGGGCAGAGAAAGATGATTGACCATGTCTTTACCCTGTGAAATTATGGAAGTGGTAACCTCATTGACCAATCCACGATTGTCTTATGAAAAATATAAAAAAGAGAAAATAAAGAAGGGCAGGCCCTTTTTTGGTGGTCCTGACTGCTGCTCTGAAACCTGCGTGTTTCTTTCGTGTCTGGCAGTGCAACAATTCCCTCTTTGCAAATATTGCATTTCTTCCCCTTTCTCTGGCTACTGGGGGCATTTGCTTCTCTGTACAGAACATCATTGAGAAAAGTCATTCCTGGGGGGCAAAATCCCAGGCCTGGCCACCCCTACAAAAATATTTGGGGGAAGAACAACTGTAGAAATCCCTCCTGTTTATGGCTTGATTGCTTTTTTGGAGTGAAATGTTAATAATGCAGCAGTGGCCAGAGAGGGTCGATAATGAGGTAATGTGTATTTATGGGCTCTGTGTCCAAATGATCTTTAGTGCATGGTTATTTGAAAATAAATAGGGTATTGATTGAAACAGCTACGGGACAAAATGGGCTTTCAACACGTGGGGAGAGCTGATAATTACTTGGAATATTTTTGCTTGTTGTTAATATATCAACGAGTCTATTTTTAGCTCTTTTGTATAGAAAGACAAATCTCCTCAGCACAATGTGATAATTTTTATAGGTTTTTTTTTTTAATATGTAAAGGTTTTCTGCATCAGTTTGAATATTGTGTGATGAAAATACAATATTCACACCCATTTCCTGTCACTGGGATATCTCCATAGTCTCATTCCAACGCAGTCAATACCACTTGGAAAGAGGTTTTAAATGGCATTTAATGTAACCATACCACTAATATTCCATTAAAATCACATAACATCCTGTCACGGGGGAAAAATCAACAGAACGAGCTGCAAGGAGTGAAATTTATAGAGTTCAATACCCAGCTCTTAAGACTCTCAGGTTTTGGGGGTAAAGTCTTCATGGATATTTTTTTGGAATATTTTTGGAATATAAATAAAATATTTTTGGAAAATAAATACAAATTATTTAAAAGATGAGAAAGGGATGAAAAACCCCTGAAAAGAGCAAAGCAGGGTTATCAGATGAAGAGATTCCCCTCAGTGATTCGATGGATCCTGACCTCATATTCTCTAAAGCCATCAGATAAAATTCCTATACAGAGGAAGAGCTGATGAAGCTTATCAGGTAAATATCTGCTTAAAAATTTAATCCACTTCTGAAAAAAAGCTGGAGTGGGTTGAAAATCTGGAGTTTCGAGCAGGAAGCACAGCGACGACTTGCTTGTTCCTTTGATCCCAAAACTACCCATGAAAAATTAAAGGTTATTTTTAAAACATTAAATAACTCCATCCCGAGCTGCAGGCAGTAGAATCGGGCTTTCCCCGAATATCTGGGATGCTGAGATGTTTGAACCAAATATTTGGTATTGATATTTACCTATGAAATACTCATCCCAAATATTTGCTGTTGACTCTTGCAGAGGGGTGTAAATATTGACCCGCAAAGCTGAGCTGGGGATGAAGAAGATACTTTGTTCTGTCTTGCAGTCAGCAAACACCACAATTCCCCACACCATTGCCCAGTCCTTGGATTCTGCAGTGGGAAAAATGCAGATTAAGGAAGTTTGAGGATGTGTTCACTGTCCACAGGGCCACACACCCAAAATGTAACACGTCCTCCTCCACTTGCCTTTGCCCTTTTGGTCTTTAGATCCTTTTCAGTGAGGTCACAGCTAAGAAAACCACATTATTGTCTCCCCCAGGCACTTTTTTAAAATGCCATTAAAATCTATGGCATTCCGTCCCCTGGCCTCTTCTATAATTCATAACTATTTTGTAGTTGTGATCTTTTATATTAAGAACTTCCAAACCCCCCTAAACCATCAGCTTCAATCCCACTTAATTGCCTGCCTGCAGCATCAGAAAGCAAAAAAGATGAATCATTTATTCACTTATAAACCTTCCCTCCCCAGCACATCCAAGCTTTGTAGATTGAAGAACAACTTCCCTAATACCTGTAAGTTTAAAATGAAAATGTTTGTAACACAGAGCTGTAGCACTTACCAGGAAATTGAGGTGTTTTCCCCCTTTGAATGTGCCGTTTTGGTAATTCAAAGGGCAGCTAATGTTTTTTTGGTTTTTTTTGGATGGGAAGGATGGGGGTTAGAGGGCGTTTGTTGAGGCAGTTGTAAAGGCAACCCAGATTCTGTAATTGCCGGCACAAGCCCGCAGCAGCTGCAGAGCTCCAGCTCTGTTTATTGATCCCTGTGATTCAGAGTTTGTGCTCATGGGCAGCGCTCGGCACTCTCAGCAGATCAGCACCGGGGCTGAGGGATCAATGGCTCCTTCCCCCTCCTGATCCGTTTTAATTGGGCTATCAAAGGTGCTGTAATCCTCTCTCAGGTCACGAGATGTGTTTGAAGCCGGGCTATGAAAGCAGAGAGATTCCCCCTCTGCAGATCTGAAGGAAAAGCTCCCGTTCCAGGCACCCACCCCAGAGCAGCAGAGGCAGCGATGCTGAGCTCGCTTGAAATTGTTACAGCAGCTCAATAAATGAAGTGGTTCACTTCCCTCACCTCTCCCCTGGCAGCAGCGCAGGACTGAAAGGCAAACTGCAGGACAATGGTGCTCCAGGGAAATTATTAAGCTCAGACTCAAAGTCTTTATTTTGACATTCAGGAACAAGCCAGAGCGCAGGCATGGCACCAGGCTGAGCTCATGTGAACTTGAGCTGTCTTTTTTTCTCTTTCGAAAAAAATTTCTCTTAAAAAAAAAATAAAAAAAAAATTCTCTTTCCTTCCATCACCGTGTTTAACCAATGAGAAATAATTCCGAGGGAGGAGAAAAGAAAGATTCCCAGAACAGCTGCTGGTTGTAGCACTCAATGTAGAGGTGGAATTAGAGAGCTGGGATAGCAGCTTGTCAAAACACAGGATTGCTCTGTGGTGGGACTGGGAGCGTTTTTCACTTTGGTTTAGAGCTTTACAGGATGTTAAGGCTTTCATATTCCCCGTGGAATGTTGGTTTGTACCTTCTGAGGATTTCCTGGCAGATATCCCATGGACAGAGCACAAATCCCATGGACAGAGCACACATGGAGAGGTGGAGGGGGAAAAGGAGATTTCTCCAGGGCTGCTGCACTGTGCACATCAAGAGAATGCACTTGAGACTGTTTGGAGTGACTTCTCCCACTCAACTTGGGTTTTTTCCGTCCTCCAGTCCCAAGAACTCTTCCAAGGAAGTTGAAATTGATAAATCCACCTGCTGCAGGCTTCCTTCCCTCTGAGGAAAACATCTCGCCTTTAGGCTAACGCTGCCCCTCCCACATAAAATCCTTCCAGGGGAACTCAGGAATGGCCCTGGAGAACCAAGAGAGGATTTTATCTGGGAAAGAGCTCAGGGAATTTCAGGCTGCCCAGCTGGCACTGAGGAAATGGAAGAAAGACAGAAGAAACCACAGTTGCTCCTGTTGGCTGGCAAGCTGGGGAGAGCTGGGTGGAGACCCCAATCCAGAGGGGAAATGCACGAACAAAAGAGCCACAATTCAGGGATTTCACGGGAAAGGGGCAGAGTTTCCCCCGGGGTCACAGCAGAGTGGGGAGGACAGACCCTGCTGGCAGGAGGGGTGGCACCCTGGCTGTCCCCACGCAGAGGAGGACAGCGAGTGGCTGCCACAGCAGCGCCTCTGCCCCACTGCCAGAGGGAAGGTGAGGGGAGAGCTCCCTGCCCTGATTAATTTAGAGTGGCCTGCAGATAAATCAAGGCTGAAAATGCATCCCTGGAGCCTGGAGTTTGCATTCCAGGCACACGTTTATCCAGTGCCTGCAGCTCCTGCAGCACAGGCTCACGGTAAGGGCAGCTTCTCCCGGCTCCTGCTCAGCTTCCCGTGCCTGGCACACCTGGAAGCAGCCAGGGTTTGGGAGCTGCTGCAAGCTCTGTTCCCTGCTTATTCGGGAGGAAATCACTTCTCAAGGCCTCTGCAAGAGGCTGCTGGCTGCTGGTGGAGCCCAGGCAGCTGCTGCTTCTCTGGGCATCCCTGCATCCCAGGGAAAATGCTGCTCCAGCACCCACACATCCATGGATGGTCTCAGCTTTGCCTGGGCCATACAGGACATAAATGTGGAACCACAATCTAGGAGGAGAAAGGAGGTGATTTTTTTAATGTGTGTTTCACCAGGGTTTATTTACTTTGAGAATTGGGGATGATTTTTGCATTTTGAGCAGTTCAGAACAGTTTCATGCTGGGCTGTGGGAGCAGAGAGAGGGGAACCAGAGGCAAAACTGTGCTCAGAGCTGTCCAGTGTCAGACCTGGAGACCCTCACACTGCAAAGCATAAACACAGGTAATTCTGAGCTCAAATTTTCCTTCAAAACTGGTAAATTGTCCTCATTTAATTTTGCATTTGACTGCAGATGCAGCACTGGACTCACATTAGTGATCTTAGATTAAAAAGGCTGCTGTCTCCACAAATTGGGCAGCACATCCTGCCACCCTTTTTACACCCCAAAACAGGCAAAGACTCGAGATCTCATTAAATCCACTCCAAGTGAAGTTTGAAGCGGTGAATCCCTGACGGGGATTTGTGAAGATCGAGTGGAAAAGGTATCTGGGTAAATAAAATAATTAGGGGAAAAAAGTGTCAGCACACGAGGCAGGGGAGGGACAGGATTAGAGAGGCAAAGCAAAACACAGCTTGGCTGGGCTGGGAGCACACAGCAGGTGTTTGGACAGCGAGCAGGCGTTAGGGGATGATTTTATGGCAAGGCCACAGTGAAATGAGGGAATGCTGCAGATGGAGGTGAACTGATGGACAAAGATCGGTGCCTTTAAAAACTGACACGCACGGGAAGAGGGGAGCGGAGGCGGAGCTGCCAAAAAGCTGCAGAGATGGATGGAGAGGCATCAGCGAAGGGGAGAGCGGTGGGAGGGAAGGAGGGGAAGTGGATCGCGGACTCCCTGCGGAGAAAGCGATTATCGCTCTCAGATAACTTTAATCGTGCGAGTCCTTGAGATGCTGTTATCAGGAGAAGGAGCCTGAAACGCAGCCCGAGATGAAGGGAAGGGGAGCTCTGACAGGGAGGTGTGAGAGCATCCACCCCACCCCTGAAAGGCGATGCTGGGGAGGCTCAGATTGGATCTGCTGCTCCTGGGTGCCATCCCCAGCTCAGCCTCAGCCTGGGGCAGATTTTCCTTGGGTTCTCTGACTGAACTTGCTGGGTTTGCAGTTTTCCTCTGAAAAATGGGCTTTGGGCAGGTGACCTGAAAGTGGTTAGAGGACAGAAACTGTTGCACTGTCGGACACAAAAGAAACACGCAGACTTCAGAGCAGTAGTTAGGATTACCCAGGCAGGACCAGAAAAAGGGGCCTGCCCTTCTTTATTCTCTCATTTTTATATCTTTCTTAAGACAATCGTGGATTGGTCAATGAGGTTACCACCTCTATAATTTCACAGGATAGTGACATGGTCAATCATCTTTCTCTGCCTTAGGAGAAAGGAATGAAAAACAATCCAGAAGTTCAAAACAATTTAGGCCATTACAAAAACAAGGACTGTGTTTATAGAAAATGCATGAGAACCTCTACTACAGAAGCAAAAACATAGAACACTGCAAAAACCAGAGTGACAAGAAATGACCTGGGTTTGTTCTGTGTTCCTTATTTTACCTGCTTAGGAATTAAAATCCAAACTGGTTGCAAAAGTCGCTTCATGACTCTTTTCCGTGCTTTACACAGTTGATTTATGTATCTATGTATGTATATATATGGGTAGTTAAAGTTTATAACAGAGATATAGTTTTAAAAATATAATTTATACTACTCTAAACTGTACTCAGGTACCTGTGCCCTACCCTTTAATCCTGTGATGGATTTATTGCCTACTTATTGCTTATTATTATTATATAATGACTTAGTGAAAACCATACGATATTGGAGGAGTTAAAAGTATTCTGTAAAACCAAGGGTAGGTCTTCAAAAGCTCCTTTTAAAAAAAAAAAAGAATCCTTGATCTCGGAGTAAAATAAGTATATTGTTTTACTGTAAAGT
>VZTZ01038454.1:0-39450 GCA_013400955.1 Drymodes brunneopygia | reverse complement strand
GGGGAGAAAATGGATGTTTTCGAGTCCCATTCTGATATTGAAAGAAAACAGTTAATTTGTCTTTTGGTCGGGTGATGGCCACCTGACCTCCGCCTGCGTGGTTAAAGTGTAGTATGCTCAGTGCTTGAGCTGAGGGAAAGGAGCTCGTTTGCGTCACTTTCTATCCAAGCTGCATCTCAGCTGCAGGGGCTGGCGTGGCTGTGCCCAGACTGCAGGGAGCCGCCCGAGCTCTCCCTCGTGCCTAGCCGCGCTGCGGAGCCAACTGGTGGGGACTGCGTCTGAGCTCTGTGGAGCCAGCTTCAAGCCCTCTCTTCGCTGCACCGTGGGGGCAAACCAGCCTGGCTGGGGCCAGGCAGGGTGGAGTCAGAAAGGCCCCTTGGCCAAGGCAGCAGAATAAAGCCTCTCTCAGCTCAGAGTGGAGCCGAGCGAAACTGATTCAGCTCTCTTCTGCATGGAGCTGCCGCGAGGAGCTGAAAGGCCGGCCTGGTCTCCCCCTCCCCTCCCCATCCGCACCAAAATGGTGCAGAGGGGAGGAAAACAACATCCTCTCAGTCCACCAGAAGTCGAAAAGAGTTTCTTCAGGTGTTCTTCTGGTTTTTATGAGTTTTTGGAGGTGGAAATTGTAATATCTCCTTTTGGACACCTCATTTCCCACTCCACCTCTTTTTTTCTGTGCCGGGAGCGTTTGACTCAAGCTACCCCATGACACAAAGACATTTTCTGACCTATACATTTTTTTCTGTGATATGAAATTTATTAAAATTAAGTGGAAAATATTAATTACAAAAATAGCTTCTAGAGCTCAGTGAAAGATGGTTGTGTTAGGAGGACAATAAATTGGTAGTAGAAGCTTGATGCGGGCAGCCTATGTGACCTTGCTTAAGGGTAGTGAGTTAACCCTGGCTGTATGCCAGGCACCCACCAAAGCCGCTCTCTCACTCCCCTCTGCAACTGGACTGGAGAGAGAAAATATACTGAGAGGTTCATGAGTTGAGATAAGAACTGTGAGAGACATTACTCATCAAATACTGTCACAGGCAAAACAGGCTCAAATTTGAGATATTAATTGAATTTATTGTAAATAAAATCAGAACAGGATAATGAGAAGTAAAATAAAACTTTAAAGACACCTTCCCTCCATCCCTCCCTCCTTTGCAAGCTCCACCTCCTCCCTCAGTGGTGCAGGTAGATGAGAATGGATGTTATGGTCAGTGATCAAATGCTGTTTCTCTTGCTGTTCAAGGAGAGGAGTCATTCCCCTGGCCCACCATGAAGTCCCTCTCATGAGAGACAGTTCTCTGTGAACTTCCCCAATGTGAGTCCATCTCAGGAACGACAGATCTACACAAACTGCTGCAAAGTGAGTCCATCCCACAGTCTTTCCCTCAAACTGCTACAGCATGGGTCACTCTTCCATGGCTTGCAGTACTTCAAGGACAGGCTGCTCCAGTGGGGGCTCCTCTCTCCATTGGCCTCCCACAGGTTCTCAGCCTCCTCTCAGGCATCCACCTGCTCCCCTGCTTCTCCATAGGCTGTGGGTGTATCTCTCCATCCCCATGGACTTCCATGGGCTGCAAGGACACAGTTGTTTCATCATGGCCTTCACCACAGGCTGCAGAGGAATCCCACCTCTGGTGCCAAAAGCACCTCTTTCCCCTCTTTCTCCACTGGCCTTGGTGCCTGTAGAGTTATTTCTCTCCCGTGTTCTCACG
Organism: Drymodes brunneopygia; assembly: GCA_013400955.1. Classification (NCBI taxonomy): domain Eukaryota; kingdom Metazoa; phylum Chordata; class Aves; order Passeriformes; family Petroicidae; genus Drymodes; species Drymodes brunneopygia. The sequence goes on along the minus strand of VZTZ01038454.1, from coordinate 37,738 downwards.
CTGCTCTTCTCTAGCTGCAATTACAACTGTGCAATAACTTTATGTTCTTGCTTAAATACGTTATCAGCAGAGGTGTTACCATCATTTCTAATTGGCCCTACCTTGACCAGCAGCAGGTCCACCTTTGGCAGGCAGGGGTTGTCTCTGCTGGACCTGAACGAAGCTTCTAGTAGCTCCTCACAGAAGCCACTCCTGTAACCCTGCTACTATGAAAACTTGGCCACGCAAACCGAATACAAGTTATCTTGCAGATCTTAATTTCAGTGTTGCTATATATGAAGGAGAGAGAGGCAATCATCTCCTTTTCCTAATGGTGATCATCAAGGACAATGATAGAAATACTCAAGAGTATTGCCTCTCTCTACCAGCCTACTTCTGAAATAAGTAAACTGGATCCAAAACATGGTGGATCCCCCTGCCGCTGTATTTCTTCAATGTTCCCTTTCTTAAGAGAAAAGGCATGATCTGAAACATTTCCATGAAAACAGTTACAAGACTCTGTTGACATTTTGGAAAATACTTGTGTTTTTTCATTAGGAAAAGATGATTAGGCTAATTCTTTCTAGTGAACCTTTCCAGTTATTACATGGCAGCCAAAATGGCTTTTGGGGCAGCACTGAATAAACTGCAGCTCCCATCTGTACTTTACAAATGTGAACATCTCTCTGCAAAGGATATGATTTTGAAAAATTGGTCATCTCTTCCCCACTAGTTTGTGTGCTGTCAGAGTAATGGCCATGACATTCTCAATATTGTCAGCAGTAATGCTCCATTGACAAAAAGAAAAAAGAATGAGGGCACACGCAGCCCCAGGTCTGATAATATTTGCCTTATTGCCCTTCATAACATGACACATGATGTGTACAGTTCTGTGTGTTGCCCTTTCTATGAACAAGTGCTTTGGGGGAGCTTACATAATCTTCTGCATGACTGGGTAGGCACCAGTAAAGCAGCTTCCTTGCTCCTACCTGTCAGTCAAACCAACCTGAAATTTGATTTAGATTAGCTCTGTCAGTGAAATTATACTTTGCTATTGAAAAACTTGAAAAAAACTCCAAGCTAACCAAACAAAACAAAAAGTTAAATCTTAATTCTACTATAACATTTCCTGTAAGAAGAGTAAGAAAGCAACAGAAAATTTCATAGTCCTGGTATCTTCCTGCTTGACCTCATCTTAATTGTCTACGGTGTTTTTGCAAACTTTTAGCATCTTAAACCAAAGAAAAGATAAACATGTAGTCTGATTTTGGGTTGTCTGTTTTTTCGAATGTGTAGGGACTGAAAAAAGGAATGGCTTCTTCTTAATTGTTTTTTACTTTGTGCAGCATGGTGGGTTGAAATCGAAGCAGATGAATGTAGCTGAGTCTGTTTTCAGAATTGAGCAGAGTTTTTTCCCAGGCCTTGTAGGTGATTTTGTCATCATTGCAGAAATCAGTACCATACTTTGGGTGCTGCTTATGGCATCTGGAGAGAGCTGTCAGGCAGTAGGAGCCACACACCACCAGAGGGTGCCAATTACTTCCAAAAGCATAAATTTATCGGGTAATTTCTGGAATAAACGTGTCTGGTAAATGCTACATTATTTACTGAGTGGGTGCGTTCAGAAGGTTATGTTGGGCATTATACTGACCACCAAAAGCCTCCGTGTGACCCCTGGCATTATCATAAAGCCGTGTGAGCCAAAGCATGCAGCACACAGCTCTGTGATCAGGGGCAGTGTGGCAAATGCCTCTGGGTGTAATTACAGAGAAAAAATCCGGTCTGTGATTTGAATGACTGCCCATCAGATCTATTTTAAAACATATGTTGTTCCATAGCTAGTAAGTCTGCAGGCAAACAGGTGAGTAACAAGATGTGAGGACTGAAGGATGTGTTAGGAGTGGTTTCCTTGCAGAGCAGGCAGCAAGCACACAGGGTAGAATTTCAACTGTGATATGCTGAAAATTTGGTCATTTTTGTATGCACTGACCTCTGCATGGATGAGATTTAAGAGTGTGATGGCACAGGAAGTCTCTTTGTTAAAGAGCAATGAATTTGATCAGGATCTTCCCTAGTCCTTTCCTCTCTGCTATGGTTACTTCTTTATCCCTTCTGCAAATGCTCCCATTATAAACAACTTTAGTGCTTCTGTGAGCCCTCAAAGAATCCAGTAGTAAGAAACAGAGAGAAAGTCAGTCAGGATTGTGGGTAATCCTATTGTAGGAACAATTATGAATTATGAGTATTTTAAAGTGCTAGCAGTTGGAGTTCTACAATATTAATCCAGCCTCTGTTCCAGTACGTTGGATCTTGATTTGTTTTGTTTACACAAGTCTTAATCTGGGCTGAATGAATATGCAATACAGAGTGAAAAACAGAGTGGTGGTCCTATTTTGTTTCTTTTTCCCTTTTTTTGGCATGGTGGGTCAGGATGTGGTGGGTTGACCTAGGCTGGCTGCCAGGTGCCCAGAAAGCTCTCTCCCTCTCCACCTATCCAACAAGACAGGTAGAAAATAGAGTGGAAAAGCTCATGGGCTGACACAAAGAACAGGTAAACTGCTACCTGATTAATATCTCAGGTAAAACTGACTCACCTTGGGGAAGATTAATTTAATTTATTGCCAGTTAAGAATAGAAGAAGATAATGAGAAATTAAGACAAAAACTAAAACACCTTCCTCCCATCCTTCCTCCCTGCCAGCATTGACTTCACTCCTTCACTCCTTACTCCAAATTTCTGCCCCCACAGTGGTTCAGGATGATGAGAATTGGAGGTTATAATTAATCCATAACAGCTCTTCTCTTCTGCTCCTTCCTCCTCATGCTGTTCCCCTGCTTCAACAGGGGTCCTTCCACAGGCTGCATCTTCCTTCAGGGCATGTACACCCGCTCCAGTGTGGTATCCTCCCCAGTGAGAATATCTGCTTCATCACGGTTCTCTCTGGGGGTTGCAGAGAAATCTCTGCTCCAGTGCCTGGAGCACCCTCTCTCCCTCCTTCTTCTCTCACCTTGGTATTTGCAGGGCTGTTTCTCACACATTTTTCTCACTCCTCTGTCTCAACTGCTTGCAGCATTATTTACCCTTTCCTAAATACACGTTCTCAGAGGCACCCTACCCATGGCTGAGGTGTTCAGCTGTGTCCTGGAAGTGGGTGGGTTGGAACAGACTGTGTTCCTTGTGGGAAGCCACCCCTGGCAGCCTTCCCCAGACAGGCCAGTGCCTGGGCACCTGTACCCAATACAAAGGCTTAGGGAAAAACTACAGCATTTCAGATGAAGGGAGAAACGGAGAAAAGACTGAAGGAGGAGGGGGAGTCTATTGAGTTAACCAAGAGGTTGAGGTTTCATGGCTGAAAGAGGAAGCTGCAGGCTGTACAGCAGGGCATTTAGGTCCAGCAGGATGCTAGACAGGTTGTGCTGTAGCCAGAGCTCTGGAAGAGTTTGCTCAAGGAGAGAGGGATGGCCAACAAATGAAAACAGCTTATAGGCAGAATAATGAATAATAAACTTACTGTTTCATTTTCTCTGGGGGATTCTTTTCCCAAAAGAAATATCAGAATCAGCTTATGAGGAAGATAAAGCGAGAACAAGTAGAAACGAATTTAAATCAAAACTTCACAATGTCCTGTGGTATCCTATCCTTGCAGAAATTTACTAGTTAGCTTTACAGTTTCACCATGAGATACTTTAGTGTTTTACCTGAATGCATATAAATTAATTTATGTGCCCACTCATATCCCATGCCAAGCCACTGTCTGACCCAAGATAATGTTATTGACTTCTTCTCCACTTTCCAGCAATTTAGTTTCTTCCCTGGCAACAATGATAAATCAATTAATTGTCTAGTGATTTAGTTTTAGAAAGGTTAAGAGCTGCAGGAAGCCAAATGTGTCTGTGATAAGTAGGAAAAGTCATTCTTGGATACTGGGATTGTTAGTGAGTAGCTTTGACAGTAACCAAAATACAGCAGGGAATGATGTTCACTGTTGCTCACTACAGTGAACCATCTAAGATATCATTATTTTAACCATGAAATTTGCCCTTTTTTAAATGTGATAGGACATCTTACTGGATTAAAATTAAGGCACAGTCCTCTGCTGAATCTGGATCAAAATGATGACTGGGAGGCTCTTGACATAACTAATGTATTTGTGCCACGTTGCCCTCTGCCTCCAGCTCCACAAAAGGTGTTGGGTGTTCTCATGACACTGACTCTGCTCAGAGCTGGCCAAACAGCAAATAAATACATTAGAAACCAATTGTCTGTATGTGGGGAGATGTTAACTCTTATGTTTTTCCAAAGCATTGTAAGTGCCCATTAGTGAGGAAGTTAAGGAGTCAGTTTTTCACTGCCGTGGTTGTGTGGCAGACTTTGTAATGGGGCTCATCCCTCATTTCCTCCTAAGTCCCTATCAGGTCTGGAGTTCATGTGCTTGGGAATGTTATCAGGAAACATACAGGGGACAATATTTTCAAAAGCAGTGACTCACCTGACTGTCCTGAATCTTCACATTCACTAGGTGCAGGATTTCAGAATATGCATATTTTACAACAAAATTGTGACTGTTTTTAGACAACTTTCATTCTATTTCTATTACACATTAAAATTATTAATTTTCAGCTGTTCTTTATTGTCTTTGGTATGATGTAAATTTGTTTAGGCTACTAGGAATATGACAGAATAAATCGGACAGATTTTGGCAGAAAATTGCTTGTCTGGCTTTGCATAGCATTCCTGAGGCAGCGAGTGTAGGTTCATTCACATTACACACAGCCTTCTCTTTGAGACAAGGAGGCCACATAAGAGACCTGAGGGAAATTCCAAAATTATCTTTGATTTCAGAGGGGTATATAAGAGTTCATGAAGATCTTTTGGGGGATGGAAAGTGATTTTAGGTGTATCACCCATGACTTCTGACCTGACAAGAGTGTTTGAAATGTCGTATGGAGGAGTTCAGACTGATTTCAAGAGCTTGTCAGTTCAGTCGTGGTTGGGATTACATGTGGGAAGGCATGCCATCCTCCAGTGTTTATGAAATTCCTTTGGTGTTTATGGAAAATAAGGATATTGGTGAATGGCAGTGTCTCATCATTATTTGATATCTTGTTTTCTATTTCTGATGCCATTTCAATATAAATAGTACAACTTAGTAGGCCATCAGGAGAGATAATACGTGTCTTTTTCCTCTTTATACATATTTTGATTATGTTCATTCTTTAAATACTGTGGCAGGCAGAGCCACTTGAAAGTGAGATTGATCCTTGCCATCTGTGACTACTGATCCTGGTCAAATACATAAGAGAAAAGAAACTGCAAGGAGTGTTGGGAAGAGCTGGAGGAAAGGGAGTTTGAACAGCATGATTGCTAGACTGCTGCGATGTTAATTTTGATGAAGAACGAAGAGCTTCTAAAACCTCACTTTCTACGCTGTACAGAGTTTGCTTCAGAACAGAAGGTTACTGAGTGACTCAAACCAAGCCTGGAAGCAAGATACACTTGCAAAGACATATGAGGCAATGGGTGAGTTGGGTATAAACCCTTTTATCCACATTGTGATTGACCAAGTCACTTTGAATTTTTTTTGTTAAAATTGGATATCTTGACTTATAGTCTAATAAATCTGTGCTTTCAGAACTTTTTCCTGATAGGGAGCACTCTATGTAAGATAATCTGGACACAAGAACTTCTGAGAGGTCTCACCAGCTCAGAAGTCCACCACAGGCTCTTAGGACAACTGTTGGTTATGATCTTAGGACAACTGTTGGTTATGATCTTTCCCGCTGTGTATCTGAACATTGCCTGTGTTTTGTCTATGTAGCTTTCATATCCACTTCCTTCTTGTCATTAAAATGGCCACAAAATTACTCCTGTTGATGTTACATATCGACTGTCAATTACACTGTCAGCATACATCCTGTTGTTTCATGGACTACGGTGAGATGGTTTCACATACTTCTTTCTAAAGTCCATCAGCACTTGAAACGTAATAACTGATATTTATAGACAGTTGCAAAAGAACCCCTTGTGAACTCTTGTGTGTTTGAGCTACCTGTTGACTTGTCTAAAAACTCAAGAAGACAGTGTTCTGTATACAGCTACATTTAATTCCTTGTAAGGAAGATATTCCCTTATAAATAAATAAATAAATAAATAAAATATAAAATGTAAACTTTGAAGATCTGCTGTAATTCTGTTGTGCAAACCAGGCATACTTTTCCAAGAACCTGAATCTATGTAAGCTCAGGCAGAAGTGACAAGTGGATTGAGACTATCATCTTTAATTATTATTACTCCCCGTGCATTTAGGTAGTTCTGAATCAAATATATTCATTTAAATTTAAAGAATTAAATCTATCTGAAGGTACTTCATAAAAAATTTGCATGAAGAAAAAGTAGGTATAAAGCTTAAACATTAAATATTATTTTTTTGCCTTTTTTTTACTATTTATTTCAAAGCAAAGCAATAAAAAACAACCACAAAAATTGCAATTACATAAGTTAGGAAGGTTGCAGAGTTTTTGTTTTATGTAAAAGTAACTGTAATTATCCAAAGGTCTTGATTTCAAAAAAAGATAATATAAAGTTTCAAACTCCAGAGATGCATTTTAGGCCAAATGCAAGAAATGTAGCACAAAATGTAAATATATTTATGTAATGTGCTCATAAATGATTCAGTGTTTAGACACCAATCTAATTTTGTTTAAACTGTACCACTTCATTGTAGGCTACAAAACTCTGAAGTTTGAATTAAATTAATGGGCAATATAGATATAGCTTCTGGGTGAGTTTTGTTTTCTTAGTTTTGGTCTCTGTAATTTTTCATTGTGGGGAAAAGCTTAGCTTTTGGGGGAGGAAAAAGTAAAAAATAATAGAGAAAGATCTTCCTGATTAAATCTCTGTTCCTGAATTTCTCTCTATATGACAATCTACAATTTTGATGGGAATTCCCCACTTAAAGAAGATGTTCTAGATTTCTCTTTGGCTTTTTTTGTACGCTTAGCATTTTTGGGGTGGAGGGGGCAGGGAATATCAGCCTTTAGCAAATTATAGTTGAGATCTTGACAGACTGGATTGATGGACTGAGGACAACAGCATGAGTTGCAATAAGGCAAAGGTTTCTGTCCTGCCTATGGATCACAATCACCCCTGCAGCACTACAGGGTGGGGCAGGAATGACTGGAAAACTGCCCAGTGGAAAGGGACCTGAAGGTGTTGGTTGACAGCCTACTGCACATGATTCACCAGTGTGCCCAGGTGGCCAACAATGGCATCCTGTATCAGCAGCAGAGTGGCTGGTAGGACCAGGGCAGTGATTGTGCCCCATTACTCTGCACCAGTGACATCACACCTTGAACGCTGTGATATTGAGGACCTCTCACTTCAAAACAAACATTGAGGTACTGGAGTGAGTTCAGAGAAGGGCAACGAAACCGGTGAAGGGTCTAGAAAGCATGAATTAGAAGGAGATGCTGAGGGAGCTCTGATTCTGTGAAACTAAACTTCTCAAAGTACTGTCCAAACAGATGTGACTGTAATGAAAATAAATTATGAATGGATTAGTTCTATTGATGCCATGGTTCTCTGTAGGTAAGTACGATATGATGCTTGTTTGCCTGTATACCAGTCTCAGGGCTGCCCAAGATTTTGAAGGGACACATGTTTTGCAAATCTCCTGTACTGTATAGATAAAGAGTGCCAGATTCTCCCTGAGAGAAAACAGTTCCAAAACATAGGATCCAAATGCCAGGATGCATGTCTTTTCTTGCATGATAGAAAACTTCCACTTTTGGAAAGAGTAGCTTTCTCATTTTTTTAATTGAAAAAATATGCTTCAATGAAAAGATATGCAAAGGTTTTCCATCCCTAGAAAAAAAAGAAGACCTCAATAAACAGAAACAACTTCCAGGGACCAAACTCTCAAATTAACAAGAAAAAAACTCAGTATGAAACCCTCAAACATTTCTAAAATAGATGTTGGGTTTTGTTTCTTTTGTGTTACAGGGGAGAAATTTCGGTTCTGGTGTTAGGTTTGGGGTCTATTCTTGCTATAAAATAAAAGCCTCTAGATTCTTAAAATGGATTAAGATGTGAGAAAAATTAAGTGACCAACGTATGATCAAAAGAAAAATCCCAGTGAGATGCAGCATGAGTTACTAGATGTCACTGACTTTTTTATGCTTAGAAGGGGGAAAAGAAAAGAAAAATATACTGATATAATGCTTGAGACAGAACAAACAGCCAGAGGAGTAGCCAACAGAAAGATCATAAATGGCAGATCGTGAATGACACAATCTTGTGCATGTGTGAGCCACCCTTAATGGCCATCTGGGTTAAAAGTTCTTGTACAGAGCTTTTTTTTGACCTTCAGCATGGTAGTAAAATCCCCAAAACTATACAGCCTTCAAGGAAAAGCCAATTATAGCAGGTTCTCTGCAACTGTCAGAATATGGGCTGTCAGAATATGGGCAATAAATTTTGAAATGGGTAAGAACTTGGTAGTGAGAAGGAGCCCTGTGTGTCTACTTCTCCAATCATGCACAACAGGAGAGTGAAGGTCAGGGTTATTGGGGGATGATTCTATTAGCTAATCATATTTGAGTTTTTCTGCTTGATGTGGTCATATTCCCTTTATCCCTTTTCACAAATTCTGTCTGATTGAACATACCTTTCTTTGGGAGCAACCAAACTAAGAGATACAGATATGCTTCAATACTGAATCACAACTAATTTTGTGAATGATTTTCCAGCTATTAATTGAATCTAATAGAGGTGAGCCATAATAACTTCCCTGCCTTAAAGAACGCACCAACATAAATATCTGGAAAGGATATACATTTTCTGAAAAAAAAACCCAATGGTGGATAGGGGAGGAACATGCTTGAGAGTCTTGTTTTGTTCAAAGGAAAACTGCTGGAATGAGAGCAAATGGGTTTAATAGACCTCAGGAATCACTGAAGCATTGAGGTTGTAGCCCCCAGTAAAAGCTGTGCAAAATATAGTGAGTTCTAGCTAAATTTTAGATGAAAGAGGATACTTTTATAAAAGCAAAAGAATAGTGCCATTAGCTCCCTGTTACAATAAGAAAACACCTGAAATGTCCCTTAGTCTTACATGGTGAAACTTGGTTTATTTATATTTTCTCTTTTCAACTGGTTTTCTATTTGGTATCATTGAATTCTAGGCAGATGACTTCTGTTGCAGTCTCTTGATTTTTTTCAGTTTTATTATCTAATTAAAAATATTTTTTAAAGTGAATCACTATCATTCTCCTCTAAAATATATGGCATGGTGTGCCATAAAAAATGTAATTTATTGTTTGGTGATCCATTGAATATTCTTGTTGCTGTTTTCTTCAACAGAAAGAAATGCCTGCTCTCTTAATCCTGCTAATTTTCAGTTTTCAACTCTTCAGAGTCCATATTTTTTATGTTTCTGAATATGATTTTTTCCCTCAATAAAAAGGAAAAATCACTTTGGAATTTCTAAGAAAATGTTTATTGCACTGTAGGGTAACATTCCTGACTTCCTTTTCACTGTAAAGCTGTCTCATGGCTCAGAAGTGGTTCTCCAATATTTCTGAAAACTACAGGGTCAGCTGTGGCCTGAACTCTGGAAGCTACAGAAAATATTCTTATGCCTCCAAAAGCACTTATGTTTTCACTTGCCTTTTTTTTCTTTTTTTAAACGTGTAATATGCAGTTTCTCTAATTCAGTGTGTAAATATGGTTTAATTAATTTTAGGAGCATATTTGTTTCTTGAAATTGTCTCAAGAAAAGGCTATGCCTTTATGTATTTAGGTATTATTTAATGCCTTTAGGTATTATTCATGCTTAACGTGCATGTTGGCCAGGGCCTTTAAAATACATTTAATGGTTGACCGTCTCCCATAATGTGAAGGTTTCAATCTATTTAATATTCTTAATATCTTGATGTGCAACTGCAAAACAGGGATTGAAGAGAATGTTCTGCTACAGTACTCACTACAGTCATGTTTTCTGTGTGATGAAGTCCCCGTAATGGAACAGGAATTTACATATGTGAGATTTTAGTCAAGATACAAGAAGCATCATGCAGAAAATGTTTTATTAAAAAATTAGCTGTCCAAGGATTTGTTATTTCAAACTGTTAACGTTTTATATTTGTATTGCAATACTGTAGATGTTTCTGAATGAAAAGAAAAAATCGCAGCAAGAATTATTATCTCATCTGCAGGTTCTATCCATCTAGATAGACATGAAACCTCTTGTAAATTAGGTTGCCTGCAGTGGCTTTCCCTCCCTACTCCTGTCCCAGTTTGAGCTCCCTGTGTACTCAGAACTGTATGGAGCATTTCACTGGTGATTCCACAAGAGCTTCGTGCACAGCTGTACTTCTTCCCTATTCCTACTCTGAATATTGTGTTTATTTTCTTTCCTTTTTCTCTCCCTCTGAGCTGACCAAAGGAAATGTTCTTTGTGATTTCAGTCATTCAGAACCAAATGACAATAGCTTTGTAGTTCTCCTTTTTAGATCTGTTTTATTGCATTCAGGCTTGAAGTCTTTGAAGACCACCTCTGACAGTATGAAACTTTTCATAAGGGAAAGTTTTGTTCTTTTATGTTACTGTTGCTCTTTTTGCTCCCAGCATTTTAATTAGAGTCTGATTATTACCTCTTTTCCTGTTGTTCCCCAAAATGAAATCTATAGGAGCCAAAAATAATTGGAAGCATGATGAATCTAAAAAGGAACTGAAACTGAGGCTGAGATCTTTTGCTTGTTTTTCTTTGTAGACTCTTAAATCTGATAGGTAGCTCCTTCAGACATTAGCATCTGACTAGACTGAATACTCCTGACATTTAAAGATGTCATAAATATCCGTTTAACGTTATAGGCATTAAGGATTGGAAAAATTCCTGAGTAAAATTCTCTGTGTGTCAAAATTGAGTATGATGGCTTCACTTGTTTGCTCAGGCTTATTCTAAAATCTAATTTCCATTTCAACTGCAGACTTAGAGACACATATTACTTATTATGAGAAAATATTGAAAACAATTTCTTGGAGGAGGAAAGATGTCTATCATTGAAGTGAGTGTGAAATGAGTTAAACATTGTGACCTTGAATAAGGCCTGATACTTCAGAAATAGTTGGGATAGGTGAGAAGTTTGTTCTCTGACAGCCTTTAGCAGTTGTGTTAGACTGCTTTTTTTTAATTTCTTGCAGCATGCAGTTAGCTTTTTCATTTTTCAATGAGTAGTATGTAAATATTTGTATGGCACTGTTAATGAACCTTGTCATATAACTGTCTAAAGTCTCATTGCACTTCTGCCATTTAAAAAAAATCTCCCATGATCAAAACAGAAGCCTCTGAAAGAGCTATAAAAAGAAGATAAATTGCAGATTAGCAATGTCAGTTTGGGAAAGATGTATTTTATTACCATACATACCAAAAGAAATAAACATTTTGCACAGTCTTCAATTAACACAATTGATTTTAAATGTTGGTAGTTAGAATTAATTATGTTGGTTATAAAGTGCCATCTTTTTCTGCCACAGATATAGTATGAAGTTTAGAAACTGAGCGTTGGTGTGCTGACCTTAGTTTTCCCCAGGGCAAAATAAAATATAATTCTGACTCAGACTCCTTCCATCTTCATGCCAGAATGACAAGGACATTAGTGTTTTGATTTTCCTTTTGTTTGTTTATTTTGTTATTTGCCTAATTTAATGTGTAAATTGCTGTTATTTAAGTTTGTGCTGCTTTCAACTACAATGTCATAGTGTTAAATTTATAATCGCTGAATTTTAGTTCTTTGGATAAGAGAATTAGAAATTAGAGAAGAGGCAGAGGAAAAGAAATTGTCCATATAACTCATGGTAATTAGGGGCCTCATTAAACTGCATTCCTGTGACACCTCAATATTTTCTGAAGACAGAACAGTAAAGCATATGGAAGAGAATTCTTCAAACCACTCTAAATTATGCCAGCCCTTAATGTGCTTCTTATGTTCATGCTTCCATTTAGGAGTATAGTATTCAGCCTATAAACTCCCATTGAAACAGAGAAAGAGGTATTACAAGCTAAAAGTTCTGGTTTTTTGCTTTCCACACCTTTAAAAATGGTACACAAGAAGATCATGAGAGCAAACCCACTTCAGCCTTTTCCACTGTACAGCTTTATGCTATATTATGTCTGTTCTGTGAATATTGCATTGAAGGGTTCAGGCATGAAAGGTGCAAGATGCCACCTACTTCATAATATTTCTTCTGAAGATATCAAATCAAGTCTTATCTGCAAAGTGTGAGTGCTAACTCAACAAAATGTAATATTGTTACAAGGATGTGTTCCAGATATTCATGAATGTCAGGCTCTTGGGTTTTCTCAGTATCTTAGTCTTGAAGTTAAGGATACTTGTGTTGTCCACCATATACTGCTCCTGTAAGCTCTACAGTGGTAGATATATAATTCATAAGTTAAGGAATATGAACTCTCTGCCCTGGTTATTTATAGAATTGACTCTTCATTTTTGATAAACATTTTAAATTAATAATGTAAAAATCTATTGATTTTATTTATGTGTTTCATTTAATATACAGGAATATTTGTTGGGGCATTTATGGAATAGTAAAAATAACTCAAAGACAGAGATGATCTCTTACATTTAAAATTTGCAATTTGGATTGTTGTGATTTTAAATTATTATTGCATCTTTTGAACTTCAAAGCAGGGTTACATACACATATTTGGGAATGCTTTAAAGTCTAGCACCAAGTTAACACATTCCTTTTTTTCTGCTGGTGAGTTAGCATACCCCAAACAAATGAAATGTTACAGGATGAGATACAACAGAGCACAACAGATGCTATTGTCAGTTTTTCCAAATTTACAAGCCCTATGGCTGTTTTCTTTAAATATTGGTTATAGGAATCATGTCTTTCTGAAGAAAATCAGAACCAGGTTTATTCTAAGTCAAGAAGCAGTTAGACATTATTCCATATTCCAAAAACCCCCACCTTATTAGATGATTGTAAACAGGAATGTTGTTCTGCCCTCATTGGTCTAGTGGTCTATAAGAGTATCTATTAGTCAAAATGATTTGTCAGCTTTTTTGGCTTGTGTGATACATACTAATCCGCTGACCCATTTTCCATTGAACATCAGGGCTGATATTTTGTAAGAGTGCAGCATTCTGTGTATTGTGCATGGAGCAAATTCTAAGCTGTATTGTTGTTTTAATTATGCTTTTGAAAATATGCAAGCTTTATGATGAGTCTTTATTTTGTAAGAAATTACTGAGCAAAAAAAATAGCTGTAAAGTGAGTGTATTCAAAATAATAATTAATATGGTGCATTTCTGTTATCTTTGAATGATTTTTATTGCCTTATGACCTCCCTTACTCCTTTACAAGCCATTCAGCTTGAGTCCTAAAAGGATTCAAATGCAATTGCTAGTACTTTTTGTGGACTAATCCCAAACTAAGAGTAAAGTTCATGTATTAAACTAAGAAGAACTCTGTAGAGAAAAAAAGGTAGTTCAAGAGATAATTCATAATAATTTATTTGCATCAGTACTTATTATGCACTGTGACATTAATTTGCAGAGAGTAATAATGACTACTGGTCACCCATAATGGCGTTCTGTCCAAATTCTACTACAACAAACTAAATCTAGTAACAGCCTTTTATTTTCTGAACTCTTTAGAAGTACTTTTTTTTCCTCCTTTCTTCAATATAAATTCAATCAGTGAAGTACAGAAGAAGGTACTAAAAATGGTTTAACTTCAAATACCACAGTAATGAGGTACACATGGTTTCACTGGGCTCCTTTCCCTTTTCCTTCCTGAAAATGGACTTTCCTGTGTGTGAGCTGAGATGCTCACATTCTTAACTGTGAATCTGGGGAGGCTTTAGTATGAGTAAAACTAAAAGTAAATTTATTTTAACATTTGATATATCCAAATATCTCTTTTTAGTCAGGCTTTTATCTGGGGTTTGTGTGCATGGAAGGAAGAGTTGTTTATTTTTGTTTTGTGCCTTCTCAAGCAAATTTCATAAAATGCATATAGGTGCACTTCAAGCATTACTAGCCTGATTCTTAGAATGGTATAACCAAAGACTTTCTGGTAAACAATAAGGCTCCTGTAGAAGGATTCACTTAAAGTATCTTGCTGATTTCTTTAGATTTGTAATGTAAAAATCTATTTCTAATTTCCTTTACTGTTGCTAAATTAGATGCTTTGAAAGGCTTTTTAATCTTGCAGTGACTAAATACATTATACATCAATGTATGTGGAATGCCTACCAAGGGGAAGACTTTCAGCATCTTGTTTTTAAGCAGAGTAAATGAGAGAATTTTACTACTTCTGATACTTATGAGAGAAGCAATTGAAATACTTCTATTTCTAAGTGCACTGATTCTACATATTTGGGTCTATATATGCTCTGTTGATGTTACAGGTTAGACAACCCTATCCCATCATAAGCGTTGGAAATCGAAAACCTGATTTCACCCTTTCATATTAATATTGCAGTAATAACAGTGGATGTTTTGTTTCATTTATGTTACATTGTCTAAGGACAATTTCACTCCAGGAGGAGATTCTTGAGTCAGTTCTACGGCAGAGAGAGGTTAAGGCGGCAGCTCTGAGATGTAGGTATTTCTTATGCGTCCTAGTACACACTGTAATATTAAATGTGCTCCTAACTTTTGGAAATTAGGTCTGTCATTGTTCTGGTTTTGGCTGGGATAGAGTTAATTTTCTTCACAGTGTCTTGTTTAGGCTTCTGTTGATGAATGTGCTGAACACAGTGATAGTATAGAGAAGCTTTTGTTATTGCCGAGCAGGGCTTATACACGGCCACAGCATTTTCTGCTTTTTGAAATGTCATGCTGGTGAGGAAGTTAGGGATGCATAGGAATTTGGGATGACACAGAGGAAGGACAGGTGACCCCAAGTGACCAAAGGGATATCCCAGACCATATGGCATCATGCGGAGATTATAAAGTGGGGGAAAGAAGGAGGAAGCAGGGGACACTTAGAGTGATGGTGTTTGTCTTCCCAAGTAACTATTACATGTGATGGAGCCGTGCTCTGCTGGAGACGGCTGAACACCTGCCAGCCAATGGGAAGCAGTGGATCAGTCCCTTGGTTTGCTTTGCTTGTTTACACAGCTTTTTCCTTTTTCTTTCCTTATTAAACAGTCTTTACCCCAACACATGAGTTTTCTAGCTCTTACCCTTCTGATTCTCACCCCAGTCTCATTGGTGGGGGACTGAGCAAGTGACTGCGTGGGGTTTGGCAGCTGTCTGGGGCTAAACTGGGAAAATTAACAGTACTAAATAGTGGGCCTCTTTTTTTTTTTTTTTTTTTTTTTCCCCGTGNTTTTTTTTTTTATTTTCCCCTGTAGCTGGTGTTCAATATTCCAAATGTTGAACTATCAAGACAGAAAATTATGTGTTAATTACTTTTGTCAATTCTGCCTGCTGTCATTCTTGGACTTTGTTTGCTACCTTGTATGTGCTCTGTCTTTTCAGGACATCTACAAATCTTGATTTATTTTGATTGCACCGTCTCCGATAACCAATATGCGTTTTATGAGGAATCAGGTTCCCACCTTCATCTTTCTTATTTTATCTGTCTTGCTTTGTTTTTTATTTGTTTGCTTTTTTGTTTAATCAGTTTTGGGTTTTTTTTATAGCTGTTAAGGTGGTCAGTTCAATGTAGAAACCCATGATATTGAGCTAAAGGCTACACAGTATGTAATGTCATTTTTAATGCTATGTTTCAGCTTAACTGGTCTTTTTCTGACCTTTCTCTGAGGTAAAAACAAATCTAACTGCAAAACCCTTGATCAAGACTTCCATAAAAATATTTCCCCCTTCCCACTATAGTTTTCAGGCCATTCCTAGTTTACAGAATGAATTTTTTCTGGCAATTATTTCAATTTTCCTCATGGTTATTGATCTGCCTCTGAGACAATACAAAAAGTCTCAAGTAGATATAGAAAAAACAAAGATCTTTAATTGTCAATAGTCATGCAGGAGAGTGAAGTACTGAGAAAGTTATTTGCCAATTTTCACCTTTTTCAGATAGATGTGGAAATATTTCTAACATGCCTTTCATCTTGGGAAAGCACTGACAGTGTCTATCTCTAGTGGCTGCAATATTTATTGACAGCTTAATTAATCATATGGCAGGGTTGCTACTGGAGTCCATTACAAACAGAAGAAATCCAAATTCCAACCTGGGATTTCCCTGTGGTTTTCTCAAACAAAACACTGTCAGATAAAATATGCGCTATTGTCAGATAGACAGGAAATTCACTAATTTAATTGGAAGGAAAAAGAAAAACCTGAGTTGCACTTTTCAGACCCTTCAGGCTCAATGCATGTTCATAATAATATGTCCTACCTTGCTTTTTGATTTAGAGTGCAAGCTGGTAGGATTTGCCTGATACGCCTTCCTTTTGCCGGAGACAGAAAATGCTAAATGGGTCTCAGAAATAATGACTTTCATAGAAAAAGAGTCATTCCTAGGATAGCAATGCTAAGAGCAGTTGAGGACAGAGAAAAGTTTGAGCTGAACTTTTTCACATTACGGCCATTATTGGTAACACAATGCTCTAACAAGATAGTGAGCTTTTCACTCCATTAATGTTCCGAGTTTATTTTTTTTTAAGATGGTAAAAAAAAAAAGGTAAAAAGTAGCTCCATACACCATTTTGCTCAAAGAAAACAATTTATGACTAATTCCTGGTCATGTGCAGTATCCAGTTACTGAAGCCGTGGGCAGGCTCAAAAGAGCGAGGATAAGTGGGAAAATGCAGAACAAATTTCCTGAGGACAATTGTGCTTGGCCATCATGACTGCCTTCTGCTGAAGGGATTACTGGCACTATACAAGGGGAGAGCTCTGGATGCTGACTGATTTCTTCAAGGCTTTTGACATGTTCTTCCACAGTATACTTACGGGTAGATTGAGGAGATGTGGATGAAATACATAAATAAGAATGATGGAAAACTTTCAGAAGCCCTGGGCTAAAAAAGTTGGGATCAAAGCTACTAAGTCCATGTGGAAATTGGTTACAAGAGGCATTTTTCTCTTTACTACTGAACCAAACTGGGGACAATGTTCAATACTTCAGAGTGCATGGCTGCTGTTCAGAGGAATCTCAAATGAATAAGTGGGCAGACAATAATCTCAAGAGTTTCAACAAAAGGAGACAAAAAATCCTACACCTGAAAAATGTGTAGGAAAAATCCAACACCTATCCATACCACCATATAGACTAGGGCAGAGAGCAGCTCTGCAAAAAAGATCTTCAGGACCCAGGTGGTCCACAAGCTAAACATGAGTCAGCAGGGTGTCCTTGTGGTGACATATTCTCTAGGTGCATTCTGGGTTGTATTAGCAGGAATTTAACCAGCATGATAGAAATAATTATTCTCTTCTAACCAATGCTTATGAGGCTATATCTGGAGCCCTGTGCCCAGTCTGGGGCTCCGCAGATGAAGAAACACAATGTTGGACATTGTTGGAGTGGACCCATCAGAAAGGCCTGAGAGGGCTCAAGGTGGAGCAGTACAGAAGTACAAGAAGTGGCTGAGAGAGCTGGTTTTGTTCAATTGATGCCATAGGATTTTAGCTTTTATGATTTTCAAATCCTGTACAGCCTTAGTGTATAACTCTAAAAGTACATATGGAGTGTTAACTACTGTTCTCCTGTTTTATTCAGGCAAAACAATTCCTCCAGGCCTGAAACTCAAGGAAACCCTACTGTCTCAGACCCCAAAAAGTATAAGCAGTAGTGAGTTGGGGGGGAGCAGCCTGGGGCTATATGATTTCCTTACCTGAAGCTATAATTGGAGGATTAACCCCTGATATGTAAATGGACCAAACTTATATCTGTCTGAAAAACTTGTGACCATCGTCCATCTTGGGTGCAGCCCCTCTCAATGGATTCTGACTGCCCAAGGTGTACCTATTGAAGGCCTTTAAGAGATATCCACCTTTACTCTCTAAATCTTGTCCAACCTCTGTTCTAGGTAGCCACTCCAAGGCCTCACAATCCTAAAAAGAGAAGGCTCAGGGGAGGTCTAGTTGCTTTCTTCAAATATAACCTGATAAAAGATATACACTTATCCTAGAAGGGCTCAGTGACAGGATGAGAAGCAAGACAAACAATCTATAACATGTAAAATCCCAATTATCTATTAGGAAAATGGCATAATGTGACACAGTACAGTACAGATGATTAGTTGCCTGATCTAAATTTTCCCTGCTGTGAGAAAAAAGTTGAACCTAATAACCTCCAGAGGTCACTCCAACCTAAATTACTCAGTGATTGTATGCTAAAACATATTTTCCCTTCTGTATGACTACTTAACTAATATTCGAAGTGAGGAAGATAGTGTTGTGTTAGAAGATAATATCTGAGAATTTTATTAGTACAGATTTGTTGATTTAGACAGGAGATGCAGAGAGATTTCTTTGAACCCATCAGGGACAAATATGAGAAGGCAGTTTCCCAGCTCCATAGTTCAGATTTTTTTCTATCCATCTCTGATAAAAAAATCTCCATCTTTCCTGCAGTCACCATGCTACAGTTCCTCTTCCCCCAGTTTCTCTATGGAATTTTGTTTTCAGCACACTCCACCTGTGGTGCCACTCTTGCTTTCCTTACCCCTTGCCAAGAAATCAAGAGTTAGTTTGAGCTGGCCCTTGCTCCAGGTTTCATGTGCTATGAGCACATGTGTATTTTATGTCACATAATCCCTAAAAGTGGTTTTGCTTTGTTCAAGGATTTTCTTGTCTGTTTGGAATGTTGGGGTTTTTTTGTTTGTTTATTTGTTGAGGAGTTGGGTTTTGGGTTTTTTTTATTTTTTTTTAGGCAAAAGAAAAGTCAAGTGACATTCGCAACACAACTGCCTGTCTAGAAAACATAACCTATTTCGAGACTGAGTGCAAGAGAAATTATCATAATTTAGAAGAAACTTGAAGCCTTGAAATTTCATAACTGCATGATTTCCTTATGGAAAAATTGACATTCTTGCTGGAAGATGTGAAAATAATAAGAGTCCCTCAGACAGAGAGTTGACTTACCATTGTGTCAAAATTATATCACAACATGGAAATTTCACTGTGTATGTGTTTGCTTATTGTGATAAGTGTATTTTAAACCATAAATTCATATTTATTCCAGATGTAACATCAACAAGTTCTGTCAAAATTTGTGATGTTCAGAAATGAAAGACATGATTGTATAAAGCCATCAACAACCTCTGGAACGATACAGTAGAAATATAGCTCTGTACTTCAGTAAGAAATTTGTTGTGTTTGTTGGTTTAGGTTTTTTTCTGGCATCATTTGAGTTGTTTTAAAATGCCACTGGCTTTCAGAATTTAGTGACACAAAAAGCCCACCAAGGAAACATTAAGGTGTTTCTTTCTTATTTTAAGATATAAACAATATCTTTGTAGACAGAATGTTTGTAAAGCCACCATAAGGTAAGGAACAGCTGGATTAATCTTACAGTTTTCTGACTTTTTACTGGTATACTTATGTATACTCTAAAAATAAAAAAGAAAAACAAACAGTTGAACTGAAACAATTTTAGCTACTTTGTTCTTTGTTTCCTGGCATATAGCTCCAAATATGATAATAATTTAGAGTGTAATATACTTTAATAGGCATAATTTATTGAGCATTTTTAAAGATCAGTAATCCATAACTATGCATGTCCCCCTTTTTATGTGGTTCATTGCCCTCTGTTTGTACTCGAATGTCTGATTCATATACTGCAATTAAATTGTATTATGTAGGAATCTCCTAGTTGGACTGTAAAGGCTGGAACACTAACTGCACCTCAAACACTTTTATGGCATGTACACAGACCTCTTGTTAGCCACTCTTGTGCTCCAGCACCATGTGGCTTCTCCAGTTAGAACTATTAGCACTAAAGTCTACCTTGGCTTTTTGTCTCTTTTACTTGAATGACGATTCCTTTTCTCACTCAAAATGGAGTGCATTCTGACATAAAAATGCAGTGTTAAAGAAAAGTACTCAGGTGATTTTTTCCTTTTCAGGAACAATAACTTCAATGAAATTTAAACACTCAGTGGCATACAGAGTGGTAGGAATATTGCAAGGTTATTACAGAAGAGAAATTGGGGTTGGAGAAAGATTTTCTGGTTCTATATTCCACATTGTTACATGTTTTGAAGAAATATAACATTGCTGATTGTTGGGGGTTTTTTACACTACTTCTGAACATTACTTATAGAGTAGGAATATTTTCAGAGATATGTGTTTCTACAGGCAAGGTATAATAGGCTTTATATGCTCAGGTTTTTTTTTCCTTTTGCAATAGAAAGAGTAGTCACTCAGTTATGACAAGATCTGCATTTTGATCAAGAGCATGATTTAGTATTTTTAAGTATTCCTGGAGCATGTTACAGATAGATCCTTAGTATATATGCGGAAATATGTATTTCTCTCCTGATATGAACTTTTGAAAAAGAATAGTTCATCTTCAACCTTGATATTGTGAGTATAGTTTTGACTTTGGTGGAGTCAGAATTTCATTCCCAGAGGAAAAATATTGAAGAACTTTCTCAATGTCGCTCCAAAATGCTTTTTCAGAACAGCATTTAGGCAGAAATATTTTAGTTATGCAAATGATGCCTCATTTCAAAACATTAAAGAAAAAGTCCCAGGTCATCTCCTTGCACTTTCACAGGGGAAAAAACTGCTTTCAGGCATGATATCTGTGTTCTACTTGTTATAGTCTAACAGAGCAGAAGCTTTGCACAGGAAAACAAGGCACAGGTGGGTATAGGATTATTTTCACATGCTTCTAGAAGCATAAAATATCCCCTGGTTTCATATTATAAATTTACTTTGATATTACTTGTGGATATTTATGAAGAGCAGAAATAGAAATGTATTTAGAAACACTGAAATAAATACAGAATGGTATTTCTTGCCACAACTGTCTTCATTGTTGAATCAAAAAACATAAGCAGCAACATTTTGAAAAGTGTTAAGCTCTTAGAAAGTACTAAACTCCAATACAGGGTATTCAGTCTGCAATAGATTTTGTTTTCACCTCAAGTCCTCTGTGCAGTTTTGGTCACCACATCATAAAAGAGACATTAAGCTGCTACAGAGCATCCAAAGGAGGGCCACAAGTACAGTGAAGGGACTTGAGGGGAAGCTGTATGAGGAGAGGCTGAGCTCACTTGGTCTGTGGAGGCGACTGAGGGGAGACCTCCCTGCAGTCCTCAACATCCTCACGAGGGGAAGATGAGGGGCAGGCACTGATCTCTTCTCTCTGGTGACCAATGACAGCATCAGAGTGAACTGCCTGAAGTTGGGTCAGGTGAGGTTTAGCCTGGATATGAGAAAAAGGTTTTAACCTAGTGGATGGTTGGGCACTGGAACAGGCAGTAGTCACAGCACCAAGCCTGACAGAGTTCAAGAAGCGTTTGGACAACACTCTCAGGCACATAGTGTGATTCTTGAATTCTTGGGATATCCTGTACTATTCCAGGACTCAGACTTTGACAATCCTTGTGGTTCCCTTCCAAATCAGGATATTCTGTGAAAATCCTGTTTTCCCTCAAAGTGACACTGCAGTGACACTTTGAGCATCTTACATCTGCTAGGTTCATCTAAATTAACTAAATTAGCTGGAAGAGCTGGGCTTAGGCTGTTTGAAAGCTGTGCTTTTTGAACTGTGTCGATCCTAGAAGTGAAGTTTGGATCCCCATGAGATCTATTTCTTTCAAATGAAGCTTATCTGGAAGATACTTTCTAGGAACACACTAATGCCATCCAACAGCCACTGGGACATCAAGCCACAGACACTGATCACTTAAATCTGAAGTATGTATTTGTATAAGGATTCATATATATGTATATGTCTCCTTTACCAGTATGTCTGTTTTATAAATGTTATTCTAGCTTCTGAGTCTTCTGTGGTATGTGGAGGGACAATAAATCAGTTGTGATTAGTGTAAAGTGTTGAAAATAAGTCTGTGTGATGCCTACCGAAGTACATGCATTTCTTCCTATGGAATGATGGCTTTTTTTCTCCTTACCTCTTCATATTTCCATAATCTGAGACACTGTTTATGATAACAGTGGGGTACAGAAAGCCAAAAATGCAGAAATAGGTATATTCTTTTGTTTATATGTCAGATTCCCAGATGCCTGCTTTAAGGGCTGGTTGTTTTTGTTGTAAAAATATCAATTCATAATATACCTGCTGCATGTACATTCTTTGAGATGAAAAAAAAATCATAACTTCCAAAACCAATGCAGATTTTTTTCATGTGAATAGAGCTTAGAAATAAGTTTGCCAAAATAAGGTTATGTGTTTCCATGAGGTGCTCAGTCTCCTCTCAGTCATGTACTGTAGGGTCATAAGAAGTGGATAGTGTTTCTGTGTGTGGGGCAGTGATGTATTCTAAAAACCAATGGGGCAGGAACACTTTTATGAACCGTTGCATACCCTGGAGTGGTGGTGAGCCTGTATAGTCTCTGTAATAGCAAACATTATATGTCATAAAACTAGTTAGCTGATATACCATGAAATGCAGAGAAGAAAAGGTTGGAATGTAAGAATAAGAGTCACTTGCCCATGACCAGAAATATTACTGGTTTTTATACATTAACAGCCTTTTAGAAAGGGGGAGGAGGACTCTAAAAACATCTATGTTTCTACATACAAATTAGCTCGATGCTTCTCATTAAATTAGTTCCTTGTTGTTTTTCCAGCATATTAACCTAAATCTTTAGCTGTACTTATCATGCAAGTGAACTTGGATTATCTGGTTCTCACCATTTTTCCTTTAGCACTGAATTTTTTGGTGTAATAGTCCTGCTCTGAAAATTCTTATTAGATTTGAAAAAGACTTATTAGACTTGAAAAGATCACTCAGTTTACCCCACAAATATCAAGATTTTCATGTGTTGGGATGGGTTACAGAAACTGTGTGGTGAGTGCACGAATGGGAGTGGTGTGAAATGACAAATGTTATCAAAATCATTGGATTTCTTAATGAGAATTGAATGTTAGTAAGTACTTCTCAAACTGGTTCTACTTGTCTCTGAGGACTAGTTATTTGCTAGCTCTCTTTGTAGATGAAGAATTGTATATTATGAGGTCAATCACAGCACAAAATTGGTGTCCATTATCTGGTTGTAGTGGCCACCACTGTAGGATTAATTAACCTAATCCATCTTTCATACTGACAAGTTCTCAGGATTTACCCTTTTTATTAATGTATCCTACACCATTTCAGTATCCCTTTATTCATTGTATGCAGTATTGACAGGGCTGGTTTTCCCACTGTTTTTTAAGGATTGGGGTTGGTTTTGGGGTTTTTTTGTTGGTCTGTTCTTTGTAGGTTTTTTTTTTGTTTTTTGGGTTTTTTTTAGTCTGGTGGAGTTTTTTTGGGGTTTTTGGTTGGTTTCATTGTTTGTTTTAACTTTTAAAGTATCATTAATAAGATATTTAATAGTTTAGTACCATTTTAAATAATTTTTAATTAATTGTTCAAAACTTTTTAGTAGGGACATTATTATGTTTTTTAATATAATATTTTATAATAAATCAACATTCTTGTGTTTGTCTTTAAAAGTCAATCTAAAGAAAAACAATTTTGGCATTTCCAAATTTTATTTTGCCTTAAGGGATATTATCCTGTGAAAAAAATATGGTTTATTTGCTACTTTAATTTTAATTGGGAAAATTATGTGAAAAATTTCTGTGCTATTCTTTTCTAAATTCAATTGTGGTTCAAGAGATTCACTTCTCACTCAGAACTTGCTATTCACAGGTGATTTCATTTCAGAATTCACACTCCTTTTAATGTTTTCATACAAAAAATGTAAATATACAAGTATTCTAAGCAACTGAAAACACACTACTTAGCATTTCTAATTTAATATAACTGTTAGTTCACCTAAATAAAATGGCCTACTTATCATCCTCTGTCCCCCTCACCTGGCTTCTCTCGGGATCCTAGGTAGGGAGAGGGCGTATTTTTAAATTTACTGGTGAATTTTTGAAAGCTCCTATTTCAGGATAAATCGCCTTCCACTGAAGCCTTTCTTTTCCATTGAAACACATCTGAAAAGGAAAATGCTAAGGTTTGTTGGTTTTTTCCTAAGCTCTTGATCCAATATGACAACATAAAACTCAAGGAGTATCACAGATACTGAAATGACAGGTAGCTTAGAAAGTTCAAGGCACTTGAGAAAGCAGCAGAAGCTGCAAAAACTTCAGTGTTTTCAGTTGTTCTACAGAGGAGAAGTAGCTGCAACTTAGTCTGGTGGAGTTATGGCATTTTGTTCACAATTGCATGATATGGAGTAAAAGTGCAGAGTCTAAGAAATGGGAGAATAGGAAAATCTTTTATCACAAGAAAATTGTGTTCTCTGTTTAATTTTGCCTGGAACAAGCCCTTTGGGAAAAAAGCCACTCCTCTGGGACGAGACTGGTCGCCCCAGTGAGAGTCAGAGAATGGCCAGCATTGGAAAGGACCTTGAAATTCATCTAGTTCCAACCCCCCACTATTGGCAGGGATGCCAAACACTAGATCAGGATGCTCAGTCCCCATCCAATCTGAATTTGAGTGTTCCCAGGGCTGGGGCATCAACACATTCTCTGGACAACTTGTTCCAGTACAATAAAGAATTTATTCCTACATATGAGCTAAACCTACCCTCTTTCAGTTAAAAGCCGTTCTCCCTTGTCCTGACACTCTCTGTCCATGTACAAAGTTGCTCTCCCTCATTTTATGAGCCCTCTTTAAGTACTGGAAGGCCACAAGGAGGTCTCTCCACAACCTTCTCTTCTCAAGGCTGAACAATCCAAACTATCTCAGCCTGTCTTCGTAGAAGAGGTGCTCCAGCCCTTTGGTCATTTCTATGGCCTACTCTGAATGTGCTCCAACAGGCCCATGCCTTTCTTGTGTTGAGGATCCCAGATCTGGATGTGGTGTTTCAGGTGGTAGATAGTGCTAGGGCTGAGCAGAATCACCTCCCCCATTCTGCTGGCCATGCTGCTGATGAGATCATTCTGAAGAAATGGACTATTTTGATCTTCAACTGTGTCTTTCTATTATTGCCACTTTTTCTCCCATTGTAACAAGATCCCAAAACTGTTCCAGAATGTGCCCATATTTGGTTGCTGGTTTTCATATACAGTGCAAATCCTTTTCTCTGATAAGTAGCTGTGTGTAATGTTGCTTTCAGAAACAACTGGCAACATATTCAGTCTCCCCCTTCTGTCATTATAAAACATAGTATTATGCCTACAGACAGAGCAATAGCAAGTGAGAAAAGCAGCTCAAGGGTCTTTTATGTCCTTAGTAAAAATTAAAATAAGAGTATCTATTAAAAAATTCTGTTCTGAAATAGATTGCTCAGAAGATATTTTACACAACAGTGGTGTTCTGTTAATCTATGGCTCACTGATGCCTGCCAACTGCCAAATAACTCTTGATATCCTGTAAGTTGATAAATAATTTACTTGCTGTTAATAGATCTAAGATCTGATGTTCCTGTTGTAGAACTATATTGTGCCAAGTCCTCCAGACTTAGTAATGAAAAACCCAAAGAAATCATGTTGAGTTACAGTCCTTTATGTTTACTTAGAGTGTCCTTGGACTATCTGTCACTTGATTCTCAGTGAACACTCTAAACCTGACTTAAATAGTCACTTAATGTATATACTTTTCTTTTAAATAACATTTTTTCCCCAAATAATTCCTATTTTTTTCTAATCATACTGCTGCAAAAAGTATTTGAAACTCCATGTTTATTACATTAATATATAATAAATAGGAAACAGACACAATGATCCTTACAGGTCCCTTCCAACTCAAGATGGTCTGTGACTATGTGAATGAGAAAAAAAGCACCTAACTTGAACCTTTGACTGGATTTCCCCTTGTAACTGCTACTATTTAAATAGCTGAAGATGCACTGTTAACACGAAGAATCAACATCCGATATAACCTCATTTTCATTCTTCCACCCTCTGTTCTTACATTGTATTGGTTTGCTTTGGGGCTGAAATGCTTTATGTTCTAAATCAGTTTAGTCAAGAGAAGAGTCAGCCATAGTCTTCCTTCAAAGAAAGGCAGCCCAGAAGAGCAAAATTAAGAATATGTTTAAGTAGACTGTGTGTATAGTTAAAAAACAATGAAAGAGCTCTTGAAGTCGTATTTTATTAAAGGAAAGGGATTTTTCTGCAGCTTTTGTTCCAGTCTCCTTCTTATTTACACAAAGGTACATTTCTTTTCTGGATATGTGGAACATGAATTGATATAGACTAATTTGTTCAACACTAATATAACATATGTCGATTGTACGGCTTTAAATGAAACAATGACTAGCAGCAGGAAAGTATTTAACGATTTTTAGTACACAATTATTAGCACAATTTTTACACAAGTGGATAAAGATAAGAAGTAAGAAGGTAAAATATTATTTTTCTCTCCATCAATATTATAGAAACGTATTAAAATAAGAATTTGTAAAGGAGATCAAATAAACTGACAACACCTAATTAGCTTATGTTGAATTTGATTACCCAGGTTCACCAGGCTCTAGAATTAGGTTGCTAATGTATAATTACATACTGTTTGTGGGAATTAAAAATAAATTAATATAATTTACACACGTCTATAGTTTACTGCTAGAAAAGTCAGGAGCTGCACAACAAACATTAACAAATTTGGTGTAATGAACTGAAACAATTAATATCTTTTAGCCCAGGTTTACTGCCTAAATCATAGATCTTTTCTTTTTTCCTCTATCCACATTCCAATCACTTTGTTTCTCCTTCTATAACCTCAACAGACTTTATTTTCAAAATTTCTTTTATCTGTCATGCCATGTAAAATGTGCTATAGAAGTCTAAACAAAATAATGCCAACTACCTCCCTTTCTCCCTTTATTATCCCCAGAAAAGTCAAATATATTTGTTAAGCCAGAGCTGCTGTCCCTGAATTCTTATAGATCTGGAATTTAATGAAGTTTCCTCCCTCAAAGTAACTTCGGTAATATACAAACTACACTTCAGTTAGTTTCAAAGGATCAGTCCTACAAAAGGAAGGGGTGTTTTCAATTACTGAATACTGCATAAATTTATTCCAGAATAACTAACTCATACAAATCTAGAGCACAAAATAGACCAATTTTCATTGTCTCTTCTCTTAATGCTTCTTGAGATTTCTGGTTTTCCACATGTATTTGCTGTACAAAGAACATTCAAATTAAAAATCAATCACACTATTGCAATTATGAAGTGTCATAATTAAATTATAAATGAAAGAGAAGAAATTCTGAGGGGAGGGGAAAACAGTTAAGGATACAAGCAAATAATAATGGTCTTCTCTGTCAGAATATTTTTTCTATATTCTACTATTAGAGAGTTTGGACAGTGATAATATGTTTGAAACCGTCATAATGAAGCTCTCCATTCACAAATCCAAAGAAAAAGTGTATTCTTTGCAGAATTCAAAGTTGATTCTCCTTGAATATGTCATCAAGAGTTTTCATTGTAAGTGTGCTCAATTTTGTAGGACTTTACAGTAACTTTTTACACACTAATTAAATAACTCAATGCATTTCAAAATTAAGAAAAATCTTAAGCTTCTGATGATCTTATCTTAAAACAGATAAATTGATAGAAATTAGATATCTCAAGTTCGGATAAAGACAACTATTTCTGTCTATTCACAAGGAAGTACAATATCCAGAATTTGAAATTTAAGCAGTGAAAACACATTAAGACAGGGAGTTGCTACTTTTTCAATAACAAAAGGATTTAAGTATTCATTTAGAGAATGACAAAACTATTTTCATGACATTTCCTTTGTAGTACCTTTATAAAATACTGACATAGTAAGAATCGAAGCCATATGGTGTTCTGTACTTGGTTGGGGCGGAAGGATGTTTAGAAAGAAAATTAAGTGTCAGAGATAGAAGTGCTACAGAAACTGAAAGCAGAATATGTCACTGTCTGCATCAGAATGGCTACAGTTTCTACTGCAATCAGGTTTTGCTCATACTTGTGCCCAAGTTAACATCTTCAGTCTGTTGTGTAGGTCTCAACATGAGCTAATCCCCAAGATTCCCTCTTGAGGAGCATAGAGAGGGCGTGTAGCCACAGCCAGATCAGGCCAGCTAAGCCACCAAATCACATTAACCCACCAGTGACGGTGCCCTCCAGAGCCTCACTGAAGCTGCACCACACGAGCATTTAGAGATTGACTGGACATACTTTCAATCCTCCTTTCCTTGAGGCAGTTTGTGATGTGTTGGTTTTGTAGCTGGTGAGACACACTTAATAAATATGCAATAGGTATCTAATCACTTCTGCTCTTGAGGGCAGGGAATCCCAGAACATGCTTCTAGTTTGTGTTCTAGATTGTTCGATTTTCTTTTTTTTTTTTTGGTCATCTTCTGAAGGACTTCTAATGTCACCATGGTCTAATGAGATTTGGAATTATATTATGAGTATGATCAAATGTTATTATATCCCATAGAAAGAAAGTTTCTGGTTCTGCGAATCATCTTTATTACTAGCAAAATTCTTAAGAGGAGCGTTTTAAGGCTTAATTATCATCAAAGGAGTCTTTGTATATTCCTGTCTTCATCTGGAAATATTTCTTCTAACTTCTTAATTATAGTAAGGAATTTGCTTAAGCTGTACTAGAAACCTAAGTAGCTTCTTAATTTTTAACAACCATTTATATGACTTAAACCACTTCTATACAGAAGACATAAATTACTGCCTAGTCTTCTTTCCAAACTAAACTGTTAAAGACTGTCAGTCACACACCTTTTTAAAATACTTTTATTAAGAAGTTCTTCATTAGTTCTTTCAAAAAACTATTCACTAGATAGGTGGAAATTTCAACTTGTTACTCACTGGTTCTAAGGGACTGAGAAAGGAACGATCCCTACATATTTTATTAAAATTTTAAGCACATGCCAAGTTTGTTTGTGCCTAGGTGAGAATTTCAGTTTGATTTTCCTAACTATACTGTCTGGTGGAAAAATAAAAACACAGCACAACCAAACAACAGAGAAAATTCAAACTGAACTTTGGCATACTACTTGAGACACTTTATTTCCCCAAAGTCCAAGAAATGCAGTATTATTTTAGACTAAAATAATTAAAATTGTTTAAATTTATAAATAGTCATTCAGAGACCAAAAGAACCTAAGTCTGACCAGGGGAAATAAAAATTTGAAACTTGAACATGCTTTTCAAAGTTTGCAATGGATACGTCAATCATGGATACTCTGTCTTGTGTTTTGAGAAGCTTCAGAAAGTAACCTAAGCAGAATTTAATAAGAGATTTTTATTATGTTCTTGTAGTACAACTGATAATGTTTATCATTGATACTGATTTCAGATAAGAAGTTGATCAGGATGAGAATGTGTAGCTAATTTACACTTTTGACTGTTAACCCATTTCTTCAAATAAAAAAAATGCTATTTTGTAAAACTGGTTGTTATGTATTCATTGAAAACAATAGCACAGCCTAATCCACTTCAGTACAAGTACTCTGATCTTTCCTACGGCAAGTTTAAAATAATACATTGAAGTACTTTATTTCCATTTCCATTTCCCTTTCCATTTCCGTTTCCATTGTTCAACTTGATTAATTTCAGTGACTTAGTTGGTCATTTCTTTGGGACCAGTGTGCTCAAATTCAGACTTTAGTAACCTGGTTTGACCCCTGGGTTTGGGACCTGTTCAAGCCAGGCTAATGACTTCACTGTAAGATGCTTGCAAGAAATGCTGCTGGTACTTGAATCTTGGTAGAATTATATATTATATACAGAGGAATAACCTTTTCAGCTCTTAGGCTGTCAGCTGGTACTTTCACAAGCATTTAATTCACCTTTTAATTTAGGGTTACCAGCTCTTTTTGTTATGAAGGCAGCATCTGTTGATACCCAGGGCAGCATACAGGGAGGAAAGACGGTATCTTTTAAAAAAGAAAGGAGTAAGTACAATGCGAGGAAATACATTTTACCAAGAATTTGAAAAAGTTTGTCTTTTTCCTACTTTATTTAAAATTGCATTACCATTTTATTCTCTTTACAGAAGCCAAGAGAATTTTCAACAGCAGATACATTCATTTTCGCATGACTACTGTCCTCTCATATCTATGCAAGAAGTATAGACTACCTAAAACCAAGTAGAGACACAATCCACAGTATTAAGTGTTGCAAAACTCTGCATATATCTGTAACTAAATAGTTTGTTATCTGTATCTTATTTCGTTTCCACATCACTTTTGTCCTAAATTGCAGCAAGTTGTCATAATAATTGTTCATTTTGCTTTCTCTTTTTTCACGTTTGGTTTTCAAGAGCTCCAGATATTCCAGCTACTTACTGTGTAGGCACATATAAAATTATATTATAGATTGAAAAAGGCAGTTCTCTTCAATGTGGTTATTCAAGAAAAGTATCTAATTTTAAGAGAAAATTTTCTTTTATCTTTAACTCATTTTATCTGCAGAAATGAATAATGCTATGGAGTAGTCTTCTATTGTAAACATTTCCTGTGAGAAGGGGACCATATTTTTCTGCTTCATCTGAAATGTGTTTTCAGGAAAATGAGTTCTGCAGAGGAAAAAAATATCTTCTTTACACAGGAAAGAGATGGAGAAAGCCCTTTTTAAGATGGCTGACTTCAGCCTGAAAACTACCTAAGAGAATCTAACTGGAGACCAAGAAGTGATAATGGTTCCTTTGTACATGAGTCAGCTCTGGGTTTGATAATCATAGAATCATAGAATGGTTTGGGTTAGAAGGGACCTTTATAGCCATCTAGTCCAAATCCCAAGATAACAATAAAACTCAGAATTGGTTGAAACTTCATGATCAGTCTTTTGATATATCCAGTCATCCATTTCTCTGAAATATCCATTAGGTCTTGGGAGAATGACAATACTAAGGCTATGTGCTCTGAAGCAAGAAAAGCTCTGTGTCACTTGTAACTAGTCACTTGTAAAAGAAATCCTAAAGAGAACCACAGTGGACCAGCATGAGATTTACACAATAGAAATTAGTATTTGCATTTTGATTAGCTTTAATTTTTAGATACACATCACGACTCTTAAAATTAATGATTAGAGATGCAACAATGTATGGTGATTCAGGGAAGTTTCTCAGAATTAGAAAGAAAAGATGTTTCTATTCCAAACCACTGGAGTGTTTCATTTATTTGTAAAGTCACAATTATAGAGAGGGATGCCTTTACCACTCTGAATGGGGCTTGAATTTAGGTATGAATAATTCAATTAATTTTTCCATGTGTTCCAGGGGTTATTTCATCAGGTATGTGAAACTGGCCAGCTCCAAAGGAGGACTAGAGATTTCAGTGCAATCCACAGCTGAACTGGCTTAAATGGAGTGAAATATGCTTCTGCCTTCAGTAAATTTCACAAATTTGACAAATTTTCTGAAAATGAAAGGTAAGTTTAGTAGGTTTATATCTAGAAAAGGCTTATTGACGTGTCCTCATTTTAATGGCATAAAAAGCTCTAAAAAATTCTGAAATTCAGTTTCATTCCAAGTGAAAATTTCAAATGATTGTATGAAAAGGTGTGTTTAACATTTGAATAAATTGTTTGGACCCTTATGAATCAACATTCTTTCTGACAACACAAAAAATGAGAACTACTGAAGGACTGATGATTCAGTGCATAAACAGCTTTCAGAAGACTCTATTTCTAGACTTCTGCATGACCCAAACATATTTGCTGTGTTTTTTTGTTTGTTGGGGTTTTTTTCAACACAGCCTCTTCCCTTCAACATTCAGTCTGTTATGGATTCTAAATTACTTGAAAATCTGAAAGAGTGAGCTTTTCAGGTTCTGTCCACTTGACAGGTACTGAAAAATTTGAAAGAAATTTTGCCTTGTGGAGGATCTGAATGTAAATATTATCACCTACAATAATTTGTTTAAAAAGCCTAACATTGTGGTTTCCTGCACAGAACTTGATCTTCATTATCTTAAAACTCAAACCCAAATATTAGTATCCTGCTATGGAATTTTATCCCACTGCTAAGGTAGTTAAGCCTCCATAGTACACCATTGGAGTTTGTCATGATGTTTCCAGCAGTTGCAAAGCTGTCCTAATTATCTGTCTAACAACCCTTTTTTCTGCATAGGAGCATGGATCTCCCAAAAGGGGGCCTAATCTATTAACTGTGTAGACCATCAGCTGTATCCAGACTCAGGGAACCATGAAGATGAATTTTATCCTGTGTCATAAGCTGCTTGTAAGACAGACATAGCAAACCTCCGCATTGCTTATATACATGTTGCATTATGAATGGGATGAGAACAGTAAAATTTTGAGAGTAAAAGTGATGAAATTCAAGAAATCTTCCAGGGTTTTCTTCAAGTACTTTTTATTTCCTATTGCATTGGATAGCTTTTTTACTATAAAACGTATAAATGCTGAAAACCAGTGCACTCCCAGAAACCCTCCACAAGCTACAAACTTATATGCAAATATTCTGGTGTTCCAAACACCGAGGCTAACTCTGCAACACCAGTGAACTTTATTTTTCCCAGTATGGAAGGATGGATGGGTGGATCAATATAAGCTATGGCCCAAGAACTCCAAGGAGCTCCAAAATGTATCAAAGAGTGTTTGAAGAATGTCAAGTGTGAGCTGCTCTGTTCCACTCAGTCAGCTTTTTAGCTTTTTTCAGTCTATTGAGTTGCTTAATGTTCAGCATGTGATGAACTGATTAACTGAATTTGAGCTTGGGCCATATTCTTTTCATCTTTTCATGCCTTTTGTTACAAGCCTATTGCTCCTCTTCAGGAAGCCTGATTGTTGCATACCAACACTGCAGTTATCCAGTTTACATTTTATGTCGATTGCCTCGGAAAATATTGATTGAAGGTGTCATCATGAGTCAGAACGTCTTTGTTTAGGCTTTTGGTTGAATTGGAATTCAACTGTGTATTTCTCTGCTTACTTTATAAAATGAGAGCATAACAACATAATTTACCTTGCATTTTTTTTCCCTGTGAGAAGCCATGGGATACTGGGAAAGAACATTTATGACATTCTGAGGTAATTCACCCGATTATAACTGGGGAAAATCTATAAAAGCAGGATGATGCAAACTGTCAGAATGAAACAGTTTGAGAGGAGATATGATTGGCAGCAATTGTGTTTCAAGTGGAAACAGTGAATAAATGGACACAATATTTTTATATTTGAAAATCAATGCTTGTTTGCACGAATTTCCAAATGATTCTAGCCCATATGTGGGGACAAAAATAATGGGGAGGAAATAGAGGAGGAGTTTTTCAGCCCAAATATCACTGGGAAGTAATGTTTACATGTTATTTATAGCATTTGCTGTTTGTTTTTAAGTAAGTTACACTAAGCACAAAGCCATCAATTGGATTGTGACTGAGTGAGTTCAAAATTTCTGGCAGATCAGGAATTACTTCCTCTAAAAGATTGATAGAGATACATTACCTTTACTTATTCTGATGTTTCAGTTTGCTTTTGGACAGTTTAAGGTGATAGGAATCAATTGCTTACATATTGCTTTTCACAGCACACAGTTTGTTGACTTCTTGTTTTCTCAAGATTGATCTCAAGAGGTGAAATCCCTGACTCCCAGCTGTGACTCACCATTTGGGCAGGACCATCTTTCAATGCTCAACACAGCCAGCTGATTTGGCTCTAGCTAGTTTGTTTCTAGGCCTAACTACCAGTGTGCAGCCAAGTCCTTAAATACTAGTAAATAGACTGTGTGGATGTGAAGCAGATTTTGATATAAGCATGGGCTTAAACCTGGCCTGGAGATAGTGTTGGTGTAGCCTTAAATTCAATGTTAAGTCCTATATATTGTAAACTATAAAATGTCATCAAGACCTTAGGAAACAGAAAAAAAGAAAGCCAATGAGAGAAAAAAATTATTTAAATATCTATTCTGCATGTACAGACAGTGCATAGCGAGACACGCCCTTAGACAGATACATTGTTATCGGTTCTCTGCCATGAGAAACTCTGCCCATTGTCATCATAGAATCATAGAATGGTTTGGATTAGGAGGAACTTTAAAGACCACCTAATTCCAGCCCCCCTGCCATAGACAGGGACACCTTTCACCAGACCATTGTATTCAGAGCCCTGCCCAATCTGGCCTTGAACACTTTAATGGGGATGGGGCATCCACAGCTTTTCTGGGCAACCTGTCCCAGGGCCTCGTCACTCTCACAGTAAAGAACTTCTTCCTTATATCTAACTTAAATCTGCCCTTTTTCAGCTTAAAGTCATCCCCCCTATCTCCTTTTGGTGGAAAATTTTGCACAGATAAAAGCACTGTAGCTTAAAAAAGATTAGTAGCTTAAATACATCTGTCATTGGCACATGCAGCGTTTAATCAGAGCTATAAAAGATATCAAGGAATTTTTCTTGGTCTTGAGAAGGGACAGTTACAGAGATGCCAGATGCTTTGTGGCCATTGCAAATCCCACCTCCAGAATCTGTTTCTGCCTTTTAACAGAACAGAACTGACACTGAAACACGTGTCCGTGTCACAACAGTCTCCACAGTGGTGCACTAAAATCCTTTGTGTCACCACAATGACAAAACACAATAAAGTAATAATGATACTGATTCAAGAGCATCACAAGCACAAAGTCATGAGAAGAAATGCTATGAAATGCTTTTGGTATTTTTTGTCCCCTGTGCTGTGGCTCCAGGCCTACAAAGGTTTATGTACACAAAGAGCAAAGCATAGCAGGACTACTCATGTGCCTTGAGTGAAATACAGGCTAAGTCTTTGTAGGTCTGAGACTTTCAGTTTAGGCTCTCTGCACATTAATTTCTCTAATACATATATAGTGTACATTATAAATATATATATATATACATATATATATTGCTATGTAAAGGAATTATTTGCAATGTGAATTTTATTTTACTTATACAACACATATTGTTCTTGTATTTGGCAAAGGTGTACCAGAGCTCTGGTTCATCGTTTATTTTAAATTGGATTTAGTGTCATTCAGTCCAATGCAATGAAAAAGCTTCAGATGTGAAATCCCTTGTGAAGGCCTCAGTATTAGAATTGGAAATGCTATGTATGCCTCAAAGTCCCTAATGCAAATGTCTGAAATTTAGTACATTTTATTTCTATACTGAATGTTTCAAGTATTCCCTGGAAAGAAGAATACAAGGTGATGGGAATGACTGCCTCTGTCATCTCTTTTTGTCTGTGCCTTCAGGCACCACTATTTTTCTATGCAGTCACATGCAATAGAGCATGTTGGGTGTTCAGTGTTTGGGACAGGTTTGAATCAGGCCATATGAGGGTTTACAGTGAAAGATTACCTGTGTCTACTACCCTGAGAGTTCTGGCTGAATCAAAAGATGTGATCAGAGGTGTACGTGGTTTCCCATAGGTATGGTACAAACATATGTAAAGATCCTTCAAAATAGTTCAACAACTTACTTTGCATAAAGATATCTCTCACCTGTTGCAATACTTCCTGGGAGAATAGAGAATGTCTAAATAGTAATATATGCCCAAGGTTCAGCTCAGCATAGAAAATTAATTTTCAATTCTTCTTCCAATGAAGCTGTTAAAAGTAAAACCGATAACTATCCCAGATACCCTTTCCCATACCTTCCCCAGACCCCCCGACTTGGATCTCAAGATCTTTGACATGGAATATGTCAGCTTTGCTCAGTGCCTTCCCCTCTCTACTCCCTTAAGAACTTAAGACATTAACTGGATTCTGGCTTTGAGTTCCTGATTGTAAGGATAGACAAATACTGATGTTCCCAGATGCACTTATCCAGCCCAAATGAGCTTTCCTTCACAGTGGACTGGGCAAATGTTCAACAGATAATATTTCATATCCTTTCCTACCTGCTTTGGTGAGGACTGACAGAAGACATGACATGTCACAAGTGTTTTCAGGGACAGGACACCCAATTCAGTAGTCACTGAGATGAATGGGATCAGTCATACCTCATAATACAAATGTTTAAAGGTAGTGGAGAGCTACCATTGTATGCACCACCCTGGTTTGTGAGGCTATTGCTGCAGTTATATTAGCTAAAACCTTCTTTTTGATAAAAGCCTTAGATTTTGGAAGAGAAGAACCTAATGCCATACTAATGCACAGTGACAGGATCTGCACTGGCTCTAAGTTTCCTGGTGCTTTCAAAGGAGACAAAGATTGCTATTCAGGACTGTTTCAAATGAGGCAAGAACAGAAGTCTCCACAGACCTGAGAAAGCTAAAGCAGTGTGAAATTTTGTTATAAGTGGAAGAGCTGAAATCTACAGCAGCAGAGAGCTGAGACTGAAGTGAGGTGTCTGGAACTCAGATCAAGGATGTGACCTCCTTAGATGGATGTAAATCTTCCTGCATCCTAGACAACATTTCAACAGCCATGGACTACTTCGGATTTTCTCTACACCCACCTTAGATGAAATAGCATTTTTGTAGGTTGGGATCAGATTGTAGGTGTTCTTTGGATGAGGAATTCCAGTCTTTCCCATTTCAAATAAAGGAAGTTCTACAGACAGATCCACAGACAGATCCACAAAAAGAAGTGTGACAAAAAAATCTCAGCAATATATTAGTCTAATTATTGGTGCAAATTAAGAGCTCGTATGTAGAAAAAGTGAAAAAACCTGAAATAAAAGCTGAAAGAGATACACAAGTAAATTAACAACAACAACAACTTCTTCATTATCTTCTTCATTAATTTTGGTGAAGGAAACTAAGACTCAAATCTTTTGGGTCTCTCAAATGTCATCAGATCTTTCAGTAGCCATGTGCTGAGTTGGAATTAACATATAAAAGTGGCCAAATACATCTGTTTCAACTCTCTGAAGCGAGATCCTCTTGCTTGCAGCACAGGTATATTTATTTCAGAAGAAAAATTAATTTTGAAAGGACTGAACTTAACTGGTATTGCTCCCTACCGGGATGGTCACAGCTCTGTATAATGGCTAAGATTTCTATAGCAAGTAGCATTTTTTGTATTCCTACTTTGTGAGTGTACAGTTTGGAACAATGTAAAGAGGCCTGTTTGCAGAGCGGTTGCTTTCTCAAAATAAAAGGATGAATCTTTAAAGCAGAATAAAAAAATATATGAAAGATAGAGTTATAAATTTTCTTCCATGTATGTCATTAATGAGACTGTCTTCTACACTATTGCTTTCAAACTTGATTTGCATTCTGAAATGCAAAACTCAGAACCATCTAAATGAAATCATTAATAATGTGATCTTCCATCTATGCCGTGTATTTTTATTTCTTTGGATTGTTTGCAGAAATGCCAAAGACTTCTCTGCTAATACAAATTATCATGCATCATTAAAAACATATGATTCAGTATAACTTTGTTTTCCAATTAGAACTGGAAGGCCTTCTTTGAAATCTAGCTGAATGAAAGTGAAGCAATGAACTAAGTAAAGCAGTTGAAGGCTGTGGCATTTCTTTGTTGTATTTCAAAGTCCTGTTTCAAGATTTTCTGTTCTGAAAATAGTCTGCATCTCTTGAATTTCACATTTGTGTGACATTGTATAGTAACCTCTCACCTGCAGCAAGAGAATCGATACAAAAATATAGTTTAACACCATCAGTTCTTCCCAACTGTCACACATTACTAACATATAATATCTGTATGTAATTAATATATACACCTATATTATCTTATATATATATATATATA
>VZTZ01038453.1:0-25342 GCA_013400955.1 Drymodes brunneopygia | reverse complement strand
CTCCGCCCGGCAGCGCAGCCCCGCCGCGCCCGGCGCTGCCTCGGCTGCCGTTCGAAACGCTGCTCCAGGGCGGGAGGGTGACACTGCGGTCCCTCCAGCCACGGGCGCCTGGCCGGGGGTCCTCGGGGGTTGCTGGGCTCTGCCTCTCTCATAGGGATCAAAATAGAGGTTTCATACAGCAGTGACCTTACTTGTTAGAACTGCTAACCCCTGGAAGACATTTGACTTCAAATCGCATCCTTATTCTCCCCTGAGTACCATAATAAGAATCACTGCAGAGAAATGAAGCTCATATATAGGCATTTCAGAGAATTCTGAGGCTAAGATTGGATTTATGCTAGAAAAGACACCAACTCTTCATACAAAGCATCCCTAAACAGTACAAGAAAAAAGTATCTTGAATAAATCCCTGCATTATAATCAGTCCGCATATTTTATTCTCACAAAAAACTGTGTTTAAAATAGTTTTTTTTCATTTTACAGACACCCTTACAGACTGTACCTGAGACATCACCAAACATTTCCACACAAAACATTGGTACCAATTGGTATTGACTTCCCCTGTGAAGCAGTATAAAATATATTCTCGTATTCTGTATATTTACAAAATAATCAAGTAAACCTTCACACTTGCTCAACTAATCTCATTAAAGAACAACATAAGAAAAATTTTTATCAGTCTTCTCATAATACTCCTACCATCTAACTCAGTAAAATCAAATTCTTTCAAAAGCAGAACTGCACAGGCCACAAAAAACAGTGTAGACCTTTTTATTTTTCTTTGCAGCTCTCTCATGAACCAATTCCATGTTATATTAAAGATGTGAAGCATTTTCTGAATAAAAAAGTCCATGCTTCATCTGTGCAAGAAGGCATCTGTATGCTTTAGACACCCCAAGGTTTGTTGTCTTTTCATTTGGACTATGCAGATGGTCTCTGCTTCACGTGAAGCAGAGAAGTCAGTTGACTGATTGAATTAGGAAAGTATCAAACAAGAGAGGATCAGTGAATACCTCAGCACAGAAATCGGTAGATTTTTAATCTCTCTCATTCAAGAGTCTTTGGTTTTTTGTATACAGTTTCTAAATATTGCTGCTGCAACAACACTGAAACTAAAAAGAAGTTGGAGTTTGGTTTGTTTTGTTTTAAGAGGACTGTGGTATTTATCCAGCTACCCTGACAACTGAGTGTCTCATACAAACAGAAATTGTCTGTTTGCAGATGGATCTGAAAAAGAGAGAAATCAAAGCAGTGAGGGAAGCAGTAAAGCATGTGTAGAAGGAGAGATGGCAGAGAATATGCTAAGAAGCTAATGATGTTAATCCTATTTAGCACACCAAACAGAGGGAAAACCCATACAATTGAAGTTACTAAAGAGAAGAGAGAAGATTTTGGTTCATAGACAAAAAACAGAATTTCTACAAAGGAGAGCTGTTCCCTGGTACTGGGGTAGAAAACCTACTTATCTGAGGTTTTAGGACCCTTAAATAAAAAGGGTCCTAAATGGAAAGGAATTACATTCTGATCATATCAAACACTGGTCTATTAATTAACAGTTAGTCAGTGTTTGCTGTGTTCCTGACAGCCCAGTCATGAAGACAAAGAGGTGAAATATCATAAATGAATGCTGCAAACATATAAACATTGTTATTAAATTGCTTTTGATTTAATTATGGTTTAAAGTTAAATTCTCTCAGATCTTCTTTTACAGGAGTTGCATCTCATTCTGGAATACCTGACCTCTCCTTTTTTAGCAGTAACTTCATATGCCACCCTGCAACCATATTCAGATGCAGGATACTTGGCCTTCCTTTTGAGAAAGTTTAGAGAACTTCAGACCTTGGTGAGTTTGGAAAAAAAAATTCAATGAGTCTCTTTCACATGGCCAACATTCATTTTAGGTGGCTAGAAAATTCAAAGGAAGTTGCTATATCTCAAATTTACACGTATGAATTTCTGTCCTTTATCTGAGACCTGACTTGCTGTCAAAATAGGATTATTAAGAATCAACATGATTTTCTCTGAATGTTTAACACAACAGTGAAAAGTATATGAAGAATGCAATTACTGCATTTCCATTATCCATTGCTTGCATAATAGCAACCTGTAGACTTATCCGACAAATTGTCTAAATCACAAAGTGCTCAGACTATGTATAGTCATGACTGTAAGTTGTAGACGTAAGAAGATTTTCAGCTTTTACAGGTTCATCTTAGTTTTTACACCATTCCCCTGAATGCTTCAGCCAATGGTAAAGCCAGGATTTGCAGAGCAGCAGCTGCCAAAGATGCTGTGGCTGTATATTGCACAGTATACGTGTTCAGATTAGAAACTCATGCCTACATTTCATTCAAGAGCATTCAGGGCTATCAAAACTTTCTGTCTCCTGTCTTAAAAAGAACTGTTTCCTAATGAAGCAGCAATAACAGTTTGCAATAGGGCCAAGCTTGTCTAGTTCAATATTTTTATCAATTGCATAGGAAGGAAACAAAATCAGCTTGCTCTTCCACACAGAGGCTTTTGGGTGATAGGGTGTATTTTTGTTTGTCTTGCTTTGTGTTCAAAGAGAATGAGTATTCCTCTTCTGTCCAAATCTAGTATAAGCTTTAATTCCTAACAGGATCTCAAACAAATTTTGTAAAAAGAAAATTCAGTCTGCATGTGTTCAAGATGCCAGTGCTGTGATAATAATTTCTGATTAAATAATATAGACTAAGTTGATCTTGGATTAGGTCTGAAGAATGAGACTGTATGTGTCCTCAGTTTGAAGCCTAACTGAGGTTAATCTGTCTGTAAGAAGCTGTAGGCCAGATTCTAAGAAATCCAGCCCTTTTGCCCTGATCTGGTTTTGTAAAGGGTCTGGAGAGCAATCAAATCTTGCAGGATGCACATTCCTTAAGGATGGAGCAGAACAGACTGAGAGCAGAACTGACACATTTGGCTTGTCTGTCAGACCCCCTGCAACCTGGACGTGGATGACATGACTGGGTCAGGATGAGGTGGCCACATGGCCAGTGCTGCCATATAGAGTGTTAACAGCGTTATTCCCCTGCTTCATTGCTCTCTCTGCTGAGGTTTACCAATGTAAAAACACAATACAGATCTTACTTGAGCCTTCTGCACTTACTGCCTCCTTTTAAAGTTATACATTCATTCTAAATTTATTCCCAATATTTTATCGTAAAATAAATCCAATCCTTTATTAGTACTATGCCAACTATCTTCCTCAATGCATTTTTTGCAGCTGTTTGCAGTGGATCCATCATTATAGCAAATGAATATATGTCATATTTATATTCTAAAATTGCACGGCAAATGACCACATCTCATTGTTATATTGTAAACCATAATTTTCACCAATTGTAACAAACTGGAAGCAAAGAAAGAGCTTTAAATTAAATAAATATAGGCTACTAATAAGGAAAATAATGGGGTTTTCTTTCAGTGTTTTTTGTGAAAAAATCATGTTGCTCTATAGCTGTACAATATATCATTTGGCTGCGTTTTCTAACTAGTATCACAAAAGAGATTTTTTAGCATTACTTTCATAAAGCATCAGAATATTATTTGGAAGACTGGTATAATAAATATTTCCTTTCTGATAGTATTTGGTGTACTCCATGAAATCTAAGTCATTAGCTACTAAACTGAAAATGCCTTTTTAAGACCTCTCATAGCCATCTGCTATGCTCTGTTTTCATTTGGTGCCATGTGTGTATTAATGAAATGATTGCATCAGATTAAATCTTTTATTCATAAAATCATCTAGATCATCTGCTCCTACCTACACTTTCTCTCTCATTAAAATGAGCATTTGTGTGTACATTCCCTCCCCACTGTATGAGTACAATTCTAGCTGCAGTTAGCTGCTGTATGTAGATATTAATAAGAAATCCCTCTTCATGTCTTTCTCTCAAATGAAATTCCCTCAAAAGACAACTCTAGCATATCACAGCCGAGAAAGTGTACTTTTTCTGCAGTTTTAAAAGTAGTGACTTCCAAAAGGTACAAGATTTGGGTGTACTAATGACTTCAGTCCTTCACTAGAGAAAGCAACGTTGGAAGAATACTCATTTTGGGCAGCACACTCTTCCCATCCAGTGAGGAGTGTTTGTGTCAAAGCTGTCAATCGCAAGGCGGGTTCTTGTGGTCCTTGTTGTGAGCATGGAATAGAGCCTGCATTTATTTGCTTGACAGTAGCAGTGTCAAGTGCCCAGAAATCAGGGCTTCCTGTAAAGCGTGAACAGACAAAACACTCAGTTAACCTAATAATCAAATTAAGACTCTAGTATTCATCAGAGGTCCATGTTTACAAATGAAGATCGCTATAAATGGAAAGCTATTC
Organism: Drymodes brunneopygia; assembly: GCA_013400955.1. Lineage (NCBI taxonomy): Eukaryota > Metazoa > Chordata > Aves > Passeriformes > Petroicidae > Drymodes > Drymodes brunneopygia. The sequence goes on along the minus strand of VZTZ01038453.1, from coordinate 20,997 downwards.
AAGAAAACAATGAATGTAATCAGTGAAGAAGGAATAAATCTATGAATAGTCATGAACTTTGAAAGTGAGGGTTCGTAAGTCATGTTGAAGTTCCTAAACTATTCTTGCAAGGGGGTGGGGGGGCTACCATTAGAAATATTCACAATGGGGGCAGGTACTAAGTAAATATTCTACAATCTTCTGGACTAAGGGAATTTAAAATAGCAAAATGTAACTGCTTTAATGCAAAAACAAATTTTAAGTATCATACTTCCCTAGTTACAGAATATTTTATTTCCTGACAGAAAAGAAATCACCCATTTTATGGGACTCTTGTAAGCTGTCTGTAGGGACCTTTCTATGCACAAATTAACAGCTCAAATCAATTTCCTAGGAAAAAATTTGGACTTTGATACTGAATTTCAATTGCATTCACTTCTGGCTTATTTACAGTTCCTAATGCAGCAGCATTTGCACTTCTTGCAAGCTCAGATTTGTTTGCAGACAGGCTGCAGCCAGGGGAAGGAAAAATATCATTAAAACAAATGACTTGACAGGCTCTGCAAAGAAATACAAAAGTAAAATATTCTAGTGACCAGATCATCTGCTGCCAGTCTGTTGAGTTTCCTTTCTGACTCTCACCAATCTCAAAAAAGCACGCACATTGGGCTAAAGCATCCAAACATCCATTAATGCAATTTCATGGATTATGATGGCTTAAGTGTAAATTTGTGAGCCAATCTCATGTGGGTTTCCATTTCAGTTTTATTTAAGTTTTCACATGCACTAATGAAAGAGCCTTCCAAAAATACCTTGGACAGAAAAGAGTATGAAGGATACCACTATAAACAGATTTAGTACACATTTTAAGGATGCAAAAAACATCTACACACTAATATAATAATTAATTCAATATGGGAGTGAAAATTTTTCACCATTGAGCAAATTATTTTATTCCTAGAGTCTATTCTTTCAAAGAAAAATATTACAAAATAAATGTAGCCCAATATAACTAATCAGACCATTGTGGTAAAATGCCAGCCAATTATACCACCTGTATGCCAGAGCCAATGCAGAATAATATGAGACTCAGTTTGGCAAACCTTATTTTTCTCTTTTCCATCAAAAAGAGTTACAAATTTTCATCAGAAGAAACATAATTAAATTTAGCTGTAATAATACCTTTAAAAATTTCAAAATATCATAATATCTCCATCCTGTGGTAGTAAATTTTCATTGTACTAATAGCAATTCCCACTGGCTTTGGATGAGCCAGAATTTAAAAACCTTGAAGATATTTATACCAGAACATTTTAAAATTTCCTATGGCCAAATATGAATTATGAGACAGTTATTGAATGCATCAGAATACCCGTAAAAACAAAAACAAAATGAGATCCAGTTATAAGGAAAGAGTTTTCTATACTGGAACTCCTGGCAGAATTTTGATGCTTCTGCTATTCCATACAAAAAAAAAAGAAAATAAATTATGAGAAATGGTCCTTCAGTATTTCAGTATGAATACATTGCATCAAGTATTTTTTTCAGACCTACTGCTTATCTCTGCCCTGTCTACATTTGTCTTCAACCAAATGCTGAATCTCTGTGCTCCTGGCTGCTTTCAGTTCAGTGATGTGATTTACTGCAGAGTTGTTTTCCTTCATTTTGATTGTTACACCACCATATGTCTTCAGTATTCCTGGTGCCCCTCACTCTTGTCCTCTCCCTCCCCATCTCACTAGTCACAGAAGGGAATTCACATTACATTAAAGCTTCCCTTCAGAAGCCAGGCTGAAACAATCCCTTGAAATAACTAGGGCAGCCAAGTGATTGACTTGAAAGTAAACTATGTCAGTGAATGGGAGTGAAAAACAGGAGCTCAATAAGAAATGCAAAGGGTTTCTAATCCTCCTGTCATTCAAAGACTACAGTTGTAATAAAAATTTGTGAAATATATTTGATATTAATTCTATGACAGATAGATAAGGTATAAATGCATACAACCCATATTCATGGGTGCACAGATGTATGTATTTATGCATGTGTGTCCTGGCTAGGGAGTACAACAGAAGCTACTGAGGGGCAAGGTGGATCAAGTCAGGGTGCAGAGCTGAAAACCATCCAGCTGGATTTGGACATCACTGAACAAGAGAAATGGTCAGCACTCCACCTCTACACTGGGGCATGGATAGGTAGCAAATGTTCTCTGGGGATGGCTGGACCGATGGAAAAAGACCAATTGGCAGTGCAGAGAGAAACCTTCTGGGCTACTGAACTGTGGCAAGGCATCGCTGCCGGGGTGGAGAAGCTGGCTGTAAAAGTACACCATGAGATGCACATGTGCTCAGGAGTCAGGCTACTGAAGAACACAACAGACAAGTGGATTGGGCTGCCAAGACTAAAGTGTCTCAGGTGGATCTGGACTAACAACATCAGGGTGAATTATTTCTGGGTTGGTGGGCCCATGACACCTCAGGTCATCAGGGAAGAGATCCAACATCCAGATGGGCTCATGACTGAGGGCTGGGCTTAACCATAGACAGTATCTCCCAGATTATCCATAACTGTGAAACATGCACTGCAATCAATCAGGGAAACTGGGTAAAGCCCAGTGTGGTGTGGGGGGTCAAAATGTAGGTTTGGAGAGGCTGGCAGGTTGATTACATCACCCTTCCCCAAACCTGCCAAAGCAGGCACTGTGTGCTTACCAAGGTGGAAGCAACCACTGGATGGTTGGAGACCTATCCTGTGCCTCACACTACTGCCCAAAACACCATCCTGGGCCTTGAAAAGCAGGTCCTGTGGACACATGGCACCCCAGAAAGAATTGAGCTGAGCAATGGGACTCATTGCCAAAATAACCTCATAGACACCTGGGCCAGAGAGTCTGGTATTGATTGGGTGTGTCATTGTCTATCATGCATCAGCCTCTGGGAAAATTGAATGGTACAGTGGACTGTTAAAAACTATACTGAAAGCAGTGGGTGGTGGGACCTTCAAACATTGAGATTTATATTTTAGTGCAGGCCACCTGGTTAGTTGACACTAGAGGCTCCACCATTCGAGCTGGCCCCTCTCAGTCAGAACCTGCTTACCACAGAAGGGAATAAAGTACCCCATAGTGCATCTGAGGAATGTGCTAGGGAAGACAGTCTGGATTAAGCAAAGTCAAACCCATCCATAGGAATTCTCTAGGAATCCTCTTCTATAAGATTACTGAAGTGAGTTAAATTGGTTCTGTGGGGAAAATATATTTAAATTCCACAAGATTTTAGACTTTGTCCCAGGTAAGATCCTAGGTAAAATCTATTGAATTTTGACTTTCAGTGACATTAGTGCATATGGATCAAGAATATATAGCCATGGGTTTGAGAAAAGAATCTGACACATTTTGTGGAGTTCATGAAATAGTTTTTAAAAATTATTTTCAAATTAATGTAAGTTTATAAGTATTCAGTAGTGTCTCTTTTTTAGTCTAGAATCTTTAAACTAGTATATAGAGCTATGCACTTTTACTGGAAATTACCAATTTATAGACCCAGAATGCTTTCCCAGACCCATCCCAAGCATGCACATCTGAAATTTCACAGGTGGTGATTTAAACTGCCATTTTTTTGAGTTACACAACTGTTACTAACAAACAGCATCTGCTCAGTGCTGTGCAACATGCTTTGTTTTCATAACACCATTTGTTAATCTTTCCTAAAGAAAAAGATTTCCAAGATGAGTATTTCATTAAATTTTTGTAATGTTTCCATTCCAAAATGGAGCAAAATCAAATTCAGAGTATCAATCTTTTTTATCCCACAGCAAATTGAATGGTTACCCATAGATTTTGCAAAAGTTTTCATGTTCTGAACTATTCAACTCATAACTATATTTTTCAGAACCTATTAGAGATGGTGTACTTTCAGCTATAATGCAGGAATCTGTGACACAACAAGAGAAAAAGATAAATGCAATCATTCATAAAACATTGTAGGACAGCTGCAAACGTGTGATTTATTTCTGTGTTTTTAAGAAAAAGACAAATTAGCATTATGTGCAATGTTGCTATAGTATTGGAAGTTACAGTTCATTTTTCTAGATGATAGTGAAACCCACATAATTTCTTGCCTAGGTCAGAGTTGCTCAAGGGCTGCACTGATTTATGTACATCCTATGCAAATCTGTCCTCATTTGAATCAGGTATTTACTTGGTGTTTTAGATTTAGAAATTCTGCTCTGCAGTGTTTGCAACCTCTTTCACATTTTCCTGTAAGAACGTGAGGATTGTTTTCCTCTGATAAACTTAACCAAACGATTATTGATTGATAGAAAGAAAAAAAAAGAAAGAGAAAATTTGTAATGGTACCCTTGCTCCATGATTTCATTCATCTAAAGCTGCATCTGTTCTAGGAGAGGCAAACAGCACAGAGACATGAATCTTCCATTACTCTGCCCTCATTTTTGCAACATTCCCAGGTGTTGGGGCCTGGGGTGGGCTCACCCTACCAGCACCAAGCATCTGTTTGAGTAATCTCTGGTTACGTTTCCCACTTGTGCTAGGCCAGCTCTGCTCCTTGCTGAGGATCACAGCAAGCTGAAGGGCTGCATTACACACCTCCAGTGAGGATAAAAACCCAAACCAGAGCCTGAACCCCAGAGTCTTTAAAGCATTTGTGAGCTGATCTTCAAAAGCTGCAACAGAGTGTGAATGGCATATATTTATATTTGCATGCAAATTGGTAAATATTTTATATTGTAAACATTTTTACCAACTATTGATTTTTACCAGTTACTAAGACATATTGCCAATACTACATCAGGTTTTACCTACATTTTCTGGGTTTTTTTCAGGTTTTGAAGCATCTCTTGCATCTGTATGTGTCAGTATGTCTGTACCTGCCAGAACACAATAAAAGAAATAAAAGAATTATATTTTCTTCAATAACTCTTTACAGATTATCTCCATTTCACACACAAATTCCTCATGACAGCGTCACTCAGATGGTATTCAAGCCCATAAGGAGGTCATATCTCCAAACATGGGACAGTTCCTCTCCCTTTCTCCATCCTGATTTACTGCACAGAGGCATGATGAACACATTCTTCTGGGTGGAAACTTCTAAGAATGAATCTGTGAAGGACTTGTTGCATCCCAGAGGCTTCCCTTCACCTAAAAAGAAAAGTGGGATTAAAGTGAATCAAAAGCCAGAAGGACCAGGACTCCTAAGCTTTAGATTTAGTAAAGATTTTTACACTCTTAAAATAGATGAAAATTACACAGAGAATTTCCAGATGGGAGTTTCAAGATATCATGGTGAGATGTAGCTCCCCAGTGTTTTCTCAAAACCAGCCCTCTCCTGATCTTGAAAAATAGACGTCAGTTGATTTCCAGCCCTGGTTTCACTGCATAAGTATATCCATCCTACAGTTTTAGTGGACAAAAAGCAGGCAAGACAATTCAAGTGTTTTTTGATAAGCACCTAAAGGCTTCATCTGTTTAAAACATATTTCAACCAGTAATATGTCAAAAAAGCATGGTTAAATTATTGATCTGGTTTGTTTCATCAGTGTTTTTTGATACATTTTATCATCTTATCTATTTCCTTGGCATGAAGGATCAGCCTTGGGACAGAAACTGTATTATAAAGGGGAAAGGCTCACAGGAATGCTAGTGTGATGGGAAAGAGAAAAAAATTACAGCTAATCCCACAGGCCTTTAATAAATATTTGTGAAGCATATTTAGCTTAATTGCACCAACTACTTATCAAAGTCCAAAGTCATGCTACCTGAAATGTCAGTGCAAACTGTACCTTGGGCTTGAAGGCACAATGCACAACAAAAATTAATGTGTGAAATCCAGCTATGACTGCCACAAAAACAAACAAGGTGTGAGAGAAAACATGAGCTCAAAGATAGATCCATTAATCCGAAGAACACCAAGACAGGTGGATGAGTCACACACACAGTGTGGGCAGAGCTCCTGTTGAATGGAAAATACAACTTAACACCACGTTTCACTCTGAAAGACAATGAAGCCAACAAGATAAAGCAAATTGAGTGGTAAGCCTCCCACCTGCACCATGATCATAGAAACATCCTCAAACAGGGAGCAGGGTCTGAGTTTCCCCTTTTAGGTCACTCTTCTTATGATCAGCCTTTCTCAATAATGTGGTTTTCTTCAGTTTTTAAGATTGGGAGGGTGGGAAAAGGACAATGCAAAGACATTGATTTTGACATCATAAATAAGATGCCATGCTTTCTTTTCACTGGGAGGGTTGGTCAGAGAAATATATCAAGTGTGTATATGAAAAGAATGAAATTAAAGATATTTAATTGTTCTTTTCCCAGCAGTAGGGAAAAACAGTCTTTCCAGAGCTAGGAAGTGCCAACATACTTGCTTCACAGGGCATGATGATTGTCCTGCAGAGACTTATCACAGCTGCCTCTGAAATAAATCAAGCAGCTGCTACAATGGCTGCAATTAACTTGCTAGAATATTTTTATTTTTAATTAAGTGGATGTGTAGATAAGAAAACCAAATCACAATACACACAGAAAAGGCAAAGTTATAGAAGTATACGACCCAAATTCTAAGTGGTCTTCTGTGACTGGGGATTATTGCCTTCTTAACTGAGAGAACACAAAAGTGTTTCTTACATATGATATTTATTATGAAAATAATTTTCTCAGAAGTCAGAAAGTATATTGAGAGGTATGCACTAGAATCTAGATTGAAACACACAGTTTGAAATATCCACACAAAATGCCCTTTCACAAAGACAAATGGTATCTTCAATTGATTCTTTTTAGCTGCTATACTCAGTGGTTAATTAGAAGCATGCACTGGAGATTTACAGCATGGGAAGAGAAAAATTCGTTTTGGAAAATAGCCATACCCTCACCTACTTTAGACAGCCCTAACAGTATCATCAGCTTCAAAACAAGAGCAGTGTTTAGATTTTTCTGACCTGAGATTTTGGCCCTTTTTCTTTTAGTTTTTTGTTTGTTTGTTTGTTTGGGGGTTTTTTTTTTTGTTTGTTTGTTTTTGTTGGACCTAAGAATATAGTGAACCTTTTTGTTCCACATTTAAGTTATATCTGAAGTTCTAGTCCTCCAAAGAAATACTAACTGAAGCAAAATACATTCCATTCTTAAAGAAATTTTTTAAAAGTTCAACTTACCTATGATTTGTGTAAATTTTAAATCATTATAGAAATGGCTGGAGTTGGATACAGTACCCTTTTTCCATATCCTATTTCCCTCCATTGCTTTCACCAGGCAAACTGTGATTTTGGAAAGACCACGGAATTTGGAAGAGAATAGACAATGAATGTGAAGGGCTCATGCCATGAACTAACAGCTGGAGTGACTTGTGATATGCAGGTCTTGTTGGGAGCCCAGGAATTCATTATATACTCTTCAGTGCCATCTGCTGTAACCAGATGCATTCAAAAACTTAAGAGATAATCAAATAGCCAGTCTCAATAGCTGCATGGCAGGGAAATTATCTAACTCTAGGCTTAGGTCTGTCCTATAAAGCTAGAATCCTATTAAGGAATCAAGCACACACCTTTGCCAAAGATGAAGAACTTGGTCACAACTATGGACACATTCTTTCAACTTTTTGCCTCACTTTCTTAAGCTGTATCAAAATACCCTTTACACAGTTTATACCTGTGAGAATTGTTGCTTTAGCACCACAACACCTCCTCCAGCCAAGCAGGGTCAGAACTGCACCTGCTGGTGTGACTTGGGAGCAGCTGTCCATTTCATTTTCACCCTGTGAACCTGGGAAAGAGAAATCAAGAAACAATGTCTTCCAAGGTACAAATTGGATTGGGATGCCTAGACTACATAAAGCTAAACTCGTAAGAAAATGGCAAAGCCTTTATCTCCTTGACCACCAACCATTAAAGCTGCTTTGTTAGGTGAAGAAAATATAGCCCCATTAAGCACTACATTATCTTAATGTCTTTTCTGCAATTATTGCAAAGAAAATAATGATTATTTTTGTGTTTTTCTTAGAGCAAGTGTACAGTGCAATTGATTATATCAATTCTGTCCTTCAGGATTTAGACAGAGCTCTAAAGCTCAGAGTCCTAGAGAACAAAGTAATTTTTTCCAACAGGAATTCCACAGCTGCTCATCACATGTTACAGGATGTGTTTTCCAATAGAATATTTCATAAAATTCATGTACTGTCATGTACATGTTGTCTGTGTGAATGATATGCCATAGCATCATAGAATCATAAAGGTTGGGAATGACCCCCAAGACCATCAAATCCAACCTTTGCCCAAATACCACCACTAAACTCTAACACGAAATGTTACTTCATGATCTGAAGGTTCTTTGTTAGCTTTAGGACACTTAAATTTTGATAGGCACTCCATTGCTCTGAAGGCTACAGACTGATACATTGAAAAATTTCCTATACAAAAAACCTTTTAGTTGAATAGTCAAGATAAAGGAAAAGCATAATAAGCATTTTTTTTTGCTTTCTCATACTAATAAATTCCAGCCAGTAGCACCTGCAATGCATTTCCAGAATGGAGAGTGCTGTAGGTTTAGCAAAGAACCACCAGCAGTTTGTTGGGTTTTGCATAGCAGTATTTATCTGTTCTGTGGTATTTGTGGCATTCTCTAAACTTAGATTGGCAAATGCCACAAATTCCATGATAAATTTAAACACTGTGAGTGATAAATGTCAAGCTTTTAATAGCACCCACTGTCCCTCTGTAACCACATGACCCTATTAGGAGATTGTACAATCACTATCTCTGTATAATTTCTTATACAAGAAATAGCCTTACGGCATTTTCAATGGCAAGATACTTGCTTTGTATAAGCAATGAAACTCTTTGTATATCTCTTGCAAAAAGAAGAGCCTGCAGGATACTTACTGTTCCTGATGATTTCATGTGCATTTTATTTACAAAAATAAGGTCAGGATGTAGTTTCCTATTTCTGTTTGGTGCCAGTACAATGGACAGAAATAATGATCTTATTTGTAATTAAATGGCAGAAAAAGTTTGATGACAGCAAATGACAATATGTTTCATCAGAATGAAAAGTCTACAAAACTGTTGCTGCAGCCATTAAAATACAGAATGTGACACCAGATATTGCAGTCATTTTCTCTGGGCGTTTTTTACACTTTCAGCAGTATATCATGTATTGAGGTTACATCTGAAAACCTTTTCTCTGTGGCGCTTTTTGACTGTAGGCTGTAAGGAAGAAATAGTGTTTCACACTGTCACTAAAAACACTTAAGTTCTGATCCCAGAATTCCAAAGTTCTAAGGTTTTCCTCTGACCACAAAAACAAATCAGGAATCAACTTCTGCCTTAGGAACAAGGCTACAAAATATTCACAGTTTTGTCTTACTAAAATATCTCTGTGATGTTTCTGGCCAGAAATATTTTCCTTTCCAACTTCAACAATGCTAATTCTCCAGTGAGGAGTACTCATTTGCTGTGTAGTACAGACAAGATCTCTGAAACTTGTTACCAAGTCAGGGATGCTCTTCTATTGCAAGTTAGAGAGAAGGCTTAGGGAAAATATTTGTATGTATATATATGCACAAATATGTATAAATATATTTCTGTGTGCATGTCTGTACATATGTATATGTGTTATTACAGCAAACAATTTGGAGAATCCAGAAACAACCGTAAGAGAGAAAATATCACCATCAATAGCATAATAGCTCATTTTCCTGTGTACAGTGCAGATATCAATTCCATGCAAGTCCCTTTCAAATTCCATTCAATTTTACTGCCAAAGTGTATGGGCAAAAGATCAGAAGCTGCTGCATTACTGCAGTTTGTCTGGTTGCCATACAGAGCTGAGCTGCACAAGAGAACTCAAATTCAATTAAAAATAAATTGGAAATGATTTCCACACCAGTGAGACTAGTAAGGCCTAAGATCATTTTTGTAAATTATTGCATCACATATTAAAGATTCTGGCAATACCTTCTATTACAAGTTAAAGGTATATCTGGGCATTTTGTAGTAACTGACAGTGGATTGTGACATTAGTAAGCCATACATTAAATAGATACTACATATTCATCCCTGCAAATACATTTTCCCTTTTCAAATATGGATCTAATAATCATTAAGCATTTGCAAGAATAAAAGCAGAGATTGCACTTTTCACATTTCTGCATATACAAAAAGGCTGTCTTCTATGAGTCCGTGTTTTAATGATGAAGGAAACAATATGGTAATGAACATGAATTCACAATCAATGCTGAAATAGTAACTCAACTGGTTAATGCCATTAATTTCAATAATCGGGTACTCAAATTGTCAAACTAAAACATTAGAGAATGAAGTCAGAAGTTTAGAAGAAGAAAGATGTCTGCTGATTAACCTGTAATAGAAGACTGGAAAGGAAATTATTCCTTTTAATCTTTTACCCAAAGTAAAGTTACAGATACAGAATGGCCCTGATTTATCTGGTAGAAAACAAAGTTTCCTTGTAGGTGGTGTTTCTTGACAAGGAAGGATCACTCAGGTTAGGTGCTAAATTCAAAACATAATTCATGCTAAAGAAGTAAAGTGGTTTTTTTTATTATGACTTGTTCAGTGGTTTGTCTTTAAAATCTGCTGAGATTTCTATTTCTGCAAGAATTTTTCTCCCCTCTGCCTTATCAGAGAATTACAGCATTGTAACCACATATATATACACAGACCCAAAGTAGACAATTTTCTTGTTTGAGGTTAATGATTCTTATTCTCTCTAGGTTTGGGGTTTGGTTTGGTTTGGTTTGGGGTTTTTTAATATAGAATAGAGACTGTTTTTGAAGATTGAAATCTGCGTCTTGAAAACAATTTATATAATCAAAATAAAAAATAAGAATAAATGTGAAATTTAGTGTCAGAACTCATCTATTGCACTATCACTAGGATATGGCTTGTATTCCCTAAACGTTGATTCTTTCCTTGGTAGCAGCTACTGTAAAATCACTGTGCTGTGGAAGATCTCCCCACAGCCACTGCCCCAGCATGTGCCTCCCAGCCCCTTTCCTTCCCAGAAAGCACCAGCCCCACTTTTCACCTGTTTGCAGTCTCAGCTGAGACAGCCACAGTCAGCCACAGGGAGGGGGATACCTGTGTGGCAGGAGGTGCTGTGCTGCTGCACACATTTCCACTCTCTCTAGAAGAGCTGGGGTTGGAGGCCCTCTCTAACATTCAGAGCTCCTCGATTTCCCTTTGAGCAGCACCTGTTTGCAAAAGCATGTCCAGAAGCACCAATGCAACTCCTAAGGCATTTGGGGACCCTTTGGAAAGAAAGCTCATGTAGTCCTCTTTATCATTGACAATGATAATGTCAGTGATAATGTTAATCACCTTTCTGGTGATCTAAACCCAAGGGGCTTAGGGACTGAGAACTAATCTTTAAGCTCTTTCACATTGCCTTGCTACCTTCATCTTGTTTGGTACCTTCCTGGACTTATTATATCATTTACATGTTATATAAATCTATGTCAATAAAGCTTTAAGCTATGCCTCATCCACTTTTTTCTCTGTATGAATATGTATCTCCTGGTTAAAAATGTTTCTAAAATACAATTCTTCTCCTCTACAATAGCATGCTACCCTGTATTTGGTAGACAACATATATATTGTATTTTTTGAATTCTACCTTGATGATGAAATACAAAATTGCCACCAGCTATATTAATTTGTGCTAATTCCTACTATATTAATTTAGTCCAATATTATTCACACAGGACAGCTTAATCATAAATTAAATCCATCCTTTAATTATAGAGCAGCATTATAACTTTTTTCCAATAATTAACATTTCTGCTTACTTTTTATGTTTCAGCAATTGTAGCCATCCTCAGGATAAAAAGCAAAGGTAATTGGTAGTATATTAACTGCCTGAATTGCTTCTTTCTGAAGTGTAATGAGCAAAATTTACCAATCACTCAATTTTATAATATTTTATTCTCTTTCTTGTGCCTTGATAATGACAGAGACTTCTGTCACAGGTTGCTTCAGGGTAGGACAGGGTTCAGCTCTTACTAGAAGCAAGCACCTGTCTCTGCCCAGGCCTCATATACACTTATCCAACCAGCAGGTTTTTATCTATTTTTTTCTATTTTAGTGTTGGTATTGTAGATTAATCTGGCTGTCACATATATTTAGAGTCACCTAATGTTTTCTAAGTATAAATCCCTCTCAATCTATATTTAAAAAAAATTATCACTCTACAGAATTCAATTATTCAAGCCAAAAATTGCCCTATTAGTGCTTTCCCTCAGGCTGACTTTCTTAAAGCTTTAGCTAAAACAGCCTTTTAAGAGAAGATTAGTACAAAGCAGACAACTCTATCAAATTTATGACTGCTACCCATTTAAGGAAACTAAGCACAAACATATTAGTTCTGAAACATCTCCTTGTTTCCTGTAAAAAAAATTCCATCTTTTTGAGCAGAATCACAGTATTTTCAGATCCTTAGCACATACTTCATATAGATATTAAAAGCATTGTGTTTTGATCATAATTCTCAGTATTCCTCAAATGCCAACATGCTCGTTAGGCTACCAGGAGAGTCCTCTGTGAGATCTGAGGGTCAGCCAGCAGTGGAAACACCTCAATACCTTTCAGCCAAAAGCACAAGCACTGAGCAATGCTGTTCTGGCTGCCAGAACAGGCAATAAGATTTTGTCTCAGCTCTTACTGATGTATGTCGGTATTTCTTAATACCATTTAGCCCTCCTTACTGAATAAAGCTTCTTTATGTAGCTTAAAAATCACTTCAGACTGACTTCCACAGAATTCCTTCCACTTCATTGTACACCCAGAGCAGTAAGGAGCTGCAAAGTCAAATAACAAGATACCCTTCAGTGTGGCAGACAGACCTTGTGCCATGTATTCACACTGCTTTTCAAAATGTGTGTGTTGAATCTATAATTTGGCTAAACATTCATTCTCATTCTTCCATTGAAAGGGCATCTCATCTAAAGCACTGAAGGTCAGCTGGGTTCCTTTAGTCTTAAAATTAATGTCAATGTCTTGATTAGAGAGGTGAAGATTGTTGATCACAACAGGGTTTGGATGCGGATATTTTTAGATCTACCTTTTTCAAGGGGAATATCCAAAATAGTTTAACCTATCATATAGGTACTCTGCAGTTATTTTCTGCATACCATTCCACCACCTTCATTTTGCATGCAAAATGTATAACACATTAAGTCTTGTAAAATGTAAACAGAAAGTAAGGTTTAACAGTGGCCTCCCTTACCAGTATTTTGAATCCTAGATTATGTGATTTAGTATTCAAATTCCTCTCAATCAAATTAGATCAAGTTTTGCTTCCAGAAATAGTTATTAAAATTTCCATATAAATGAATTACTAGTTTTCACTGCATTGAGTGGGAATACATAATTTTCAATGGTCAAATATGGGACTATTGCACTAAAAATCAATGCATCTGGAAAAAGACTGTAAGAAGAGGAAAAGGTAAGGCATTGATACTTTTTTTAGTCCTGTCCTACCTATATGCAGGCACATGTCTATTTTGTACAATCCTTGCTGCTCATATCCGTTCCCACAAACTGTGAATTGCAAACCCCAAAATGCCTGTGGAAGGAATTTTTCCATCAGTCCTGTAATCAGTGTCTGTCTTCAATTCTCTGCTCATGCCCACATGCTCTGTGGTGAATCCCTGATCAGAGCTGTGAACGTGGTGCCAACTGTTTCCTGCCATTCCTGACCCGTCAGTCAGAGCCAGTCAAGGCAGGCATCCACTGGGCCTGACTTGGCACACCCTTTACATGCTTGCCTAATATTTTGAGCTCCAATTAGTTGCAATTTATGTCCAGTGACACACTATTAATGCACACTAATACCTGAGATAACCTTTCTGCCCAGCCAAATCTTTCAAATTAGCAAGCAAGACAAGCAAAAAAAGTGCAGGGGTTCTAAACAATGATTAGCAAAAGTCATCGGCAAACATCTGTGTTGGTCAGACATCTGAAAGAGTTTGAATGTTTTCAAGATATACAAAATTTCTCCGTGGTTAACTGCAGAATAATTACCTCCTGTGGGAATCTTGGGAACAGTGGAGGCTGTTGACCTTGCCTTAACAGATTCACAGGTTAATAAATTTGTATTTTATCATAAAAAGGCCTATTCGCAGCAACACTTCCATAATACTGTGTGCAGTATTAGAATGAGTATTTCACATGTATGTTTAAATTTTCATACTGTTAAAATTTCATTTTTATGTTTGACTAAAATATTTAAATGGATATGCAAATTGTAAAATGCTTTAAATGTCATATTTATGTTTAAATTTTTTTTATGTTTGACAATTCCATCCTACTTCTCTGCCCAACCCCCAAAATATCTAGAAATATTTGAATATTTTAATTGCAAGGGGATAGTAGGAAATTACAGTGGTGCCCCAGTAAAATGCCTTCTAATGATAAGTATATTGGAGACAAACACAAAATATATCTTCATGTTTTCAAAGAGCAAAATTGGTTCTATATAATTACACATGACATCTAATGATTATTTTTAATGCCTTTCAAGAAAGTAAGAGCAAAGATAAAGTTTCCCAATTAATGTATAAAGTATTTTTTTTAATTAGCATTGGATTATAAAATTAGCATAAAGTCTTATCTTTTTAAACTCAGCTAAGTAACTACATACACAGTTTGATACATGCTTTAACTGATTTCTTAAATCAAACTTAGGCATATTCCAGCCTGTACACAGTTCAAACTATGATGCCGACTGGTTNTTTCCTGCCATTCCTGACCCGTCAGTCAGAGCCAGTCAAGGCAGGCATCCACTGGGCCTGACTTGGCACACCCTTTACATGCTTGCCTAATATTTTGAGCTCCAATTAGTTGCAATTTATGTCCAGTGACACACTATTAATGCACACTAATACCTGAGATAACCTTTCTGCCCAGCCAAATCTTTCAAATTAGCAAGCAAGACAAGCAAAAAAAGTGCAGGGGTTCTAAACAATGATTAGCAAAAGTCATCGGCAAACATCTGTGTTGGTCAGACATCTGAAAGAGTTTGAATGTTTTCAAGATATACAAAATTTCTCCGTGGTTAACTGCAGAATAATTACCTCCTGTGGGAATCTTGGGAACAGTGGAGGCTGTTGACCTTGCCTTAACAGATTCACAGGTTAATAAATTTGTATTTTATCATGAAAAGGCCTATTCACAGCAACACTTCCATAATACTGTGTGCAGTATTAGAATGAGTATTTCACATGTATGTTTAAATTTTCATACTGTTAAAATTTCATTTTTATGTTTGACTAAAATATTTAAATGGATATGCAAATTGTAAAATGCTTTAAATGTCNTCCCAGTTATAAGAAGTCTTGGTGAGGAACACAAATGCCTATGGAAAGCGTACAGTTGATGATTGTAGTATCTGGGTCAAATAGCAAGGAAAGATAGCAAAGATTAAGGATTAAAAATTGCCTAAGACATATGAATGATGATGTGAAAATAATTGTGATTGCAACAATTGTATGTTTATACAGAAAAAGTTTGATTCCTGTGCATTAGTACAATAAAGACTTCACTTCTTTATCTCTGGCTTTGAAGAGACAGGGGAAGATGAGTAAGCTGTCACTTTTAATTAATGTTTTGTCATAAATATTTATAGCCCATGGAAAACAATTGTATGACTCTTTAGGATTGAGGTAATTATTTATAAATCACATTCTAAATATATTAACATAATTCTTTTACAGAAGCTTTGGCTTTTAATAAATGAATATTAAAATTTCTGGGTTACAATAAATGCAGTAGAAGAATCATTCTAAACTGACTGTGTATGAGAGGTTTCCTTTCACTTGTTCCACTTACTGGGTCTACCCTCAAGGCTTTCTCTTTATAAGCCTTGAAATATATTGCTCCTTTTGTTTCAAGTTGCAAAATTAAAACCATAAAATGCAAATTCTTTCTAATAGAAAACCATGACCTAACATGCCTACATCAGTTAGGACATGGATGCAGTAAAAGTATTCATAGGTCTGATGGGATTTTCCAAATCCTAGGGGTTTAGTCTCATTTTTTTTGACCACAAAATACTTAAAATAAAACAAAAGACAATAATTTGTAGGTTGCAAGTCCCAGATTTCATTTATTTATAAAGCAATAAATATTAGAAGCACAAATAAATTGCACGGGTGTGTAAACAAACTGTACAATGACTGAAGAGTTGGGGAAGGTTTGCCAGAAGACTCCAAGAAGCATATTGTCGTCATCCTGAGTGGGAAGTAAATCGAGGGGGGAAGTGCCTAGAAGCACTTGCGGTGTACAATGGATGGGCCAGCCTCATCATACTCCTGTTTGCTGATCCACATCTGCTGGAAGGTGGACAGAGATGCCAGGATGGAGCCACCAATCCAGACAGAGTACTTGCGTTCAGGAGGGGCAATGATCTAGGAAAAAGAAAAGCAACAAAATCCTCACTTCTGAACAATGAACCATATCATCAATGCTACAAACCACTAGATATTTCCTCAAGCACGTAGAGAACTTTTCTATAACAGTATTGCTCTCACAATACATGTAATGTATTAAAAAAATCTGTAATTGTACTTTCTTCTTTTCGGACACTTGCTTCTAACCAACATAATTATTCTGATCAAATGGAATTTCTGCTCATCTGTCCATGAGCTGTTGATCTCATTTTTGAGCTGTTCCTATATCCCAGTTTAATGAAGTGGACGTTGTCTCCATCTTTATCCACATTTTATAACACAGAGTCAAATTCCTTACCTTGATCTTCATAGTGCTAGGAGCAAGAGCAGTGATCTCCTTCTGCATGCGGTCAGCAATGCCAGGGTACATTGTTGTACCACCTGAGAGGACATTGTTAGCATAGAGGTCCTTGCGGATGTCAATGTCACACTTCATGATACTGTTATAGGTGGTTTCATGGATACCAGCAGATTCCATACCTTGAGAAAAAAGAATACAGTAGGCCTGTGAGTTATACAAGAGGTCTCCATGAAAGGAAACTGCGGCATTTCTCATCATCATTAATATGAACTTCTATGGCTGTTTGCTGATCAAAATGCTTTCTGATCATAAAGTGTTACAGAAAAATATAAAAAAAATAGAATTACAAAACTAATTTAGGAAGTGAACATTATTTGCTAGAAAAGGTAAGAATCATAAAGCATGTGCAAAGGCAAGAGACTCAAAATATACAGAAAGAGAACAAGTAGACATGCTAGATAAACTTATTTAAAATGTAGAAGGGAAGAAGGGTATCTAGAAGAGAAAACATATTGGCTTATATTAGTCTCACCAAAAGCATTAGTTGAATAAAGACAGCAAATGAAGACAATAAAAATAGTTTAAGTAGAACTAAAGACGACAGTAACTTCTTCAGTCAACTCAAAATGTAGTCTATACTACTCCGAATCATCAAGGCAAGGCATAACCATGGCACAGAATAAGATATTAGTACTTGATGGTAAGAAAAAAGAAACTAGAAGCAAGTGTTTGTAAGTTGCATTCCAATTTATTAATTTTAACAGGTGCTTCCTGAAAGGGCTGACACTGGATCCACAGTAAGATGTCAGCTGATGAACAACTGCATGTACTGCTTGGGACTTAAGAGTACAAACATTTGCTGTATCCGTCAGCTGCAGGCACAACCAGCAAGGTTTACCATCTTGACCACGGCAATGTTAATTACAGTGCATATAAATACACACACACCTTCACTCCGTGTCCTTCCCCTCTCTGACACTTTACTTCTTCATGGAAACAGATACTGTTTCGAGTGCAAGCCTTACAAATATGGCACTGAAGGCTATTCCTGCCATCAGTGAGACAGAATCATAAAATGTCTTGAGTAGGAAGAGACCCATAAAGATCGTGGAGTCCAACTCCTTAATGATTATATTATAACTGCATGTCTTATCTTTAAAAAATTGTGCCCCTAAAACTTGACACAAGAGCCCAGAACTCAGCTAATCACCAGATGAGCTCAAATCAAGCCCACCTAATAGGGACCAAAGGATCTAAATTATTTATTCATGTCTGATTTTGTGCCGAATTTAGGTAAGCAGGAAGAGGAGCAGGGCACCTTCCAAATCTTCTGATTCATTCATACCTCCTACAGAAAGGAGAATTTCCTGGGAACACTTACCAATAAAGGATGGCTGGAATAAGGTTTCAGGGCAGCGGAAGCGTTCATTACCAATTGTGATCACTTGACCATCAGGCAATTCATAGCTCTTTTCCAGAGAGGAGGAAGAGGCAGCAGTGGCCATTTCATTCTCAAAGTCCAGCGCAACATAGCACAATTTCTCTTTGATGTCACGAACAATCTCACGTTCAGCTGTAGACACAGGAGAACCAAATCAAGCTTTGGATAAGCACTACACTAGAGAAGATGATCAGCCAAGAGAGACGTGAGGATTTTCACAGTAGAGAAAAGCTGAAGGACTGACCTGTTGTCACAAAGGAGTAGCCACGCTCCGTGAGGATCTTCATGAGGTAGTCAGTCAGATCCCTGCCAGCCAGATCCAGACGCATGATGGCATGAGGCAAAGCATAGCCTTCATAAATAGGTACATTGTGAGTGACACCATCTCCAGAATCCAGAACGATACCTGGGAGAGAAATGACAGAGAGCAGCTGGAATCACCTAGCAGGTGCTTGGAGCCCTTACACACAGGAAGTAGCAAGAAACACAGCAAAATAAAGGATTTTTCAGGCAGAATAAAGTAACATAATTCATTTTCAGTCACAAAGATCTTTCCAATTTGTTCTGCCTTTGCTTGCCTGGATGTTCCTGGGGGGTGTGAATTTTCCCACAGAACAGTTGCTCCATGCATATTTTAAGCTAATCCATAAGAGCTTCCACTGCTACTACACTGAGTAGTAAGAATATTTGCAATAGTGACTGTCTTGTTCTGATAATCGGTGTCTTTTGGTCCAGTTTAAAACCCTTAAATTGGTGTAACACTTCTGTAACTGCATTATCCCTACAGGAATGTCTCCTCATTTGCACCACAACAAGCAGTGGCAGAGTCAGTTCCATGGTGCCTCTCCAAAAGCAATGCAGACAGCCTGTAGAAAAAACAATGTGGAGCTATTTTGTACTGGCTTTTATGCTACTGTTATCATTAATTGCATTAAACTGAAAATACCTATTTTTCTGTAAATTTGAATGAGTTATGGTGTGTTTTCCTAATTGGAATGGAAAGGAAGGAGAGTTCCTGAAAGGAAATAGAATCTAAATGGTGTTTATTTGTTTATTTTACCTGTTGTACGACCAGAGGCATACAGAGACAGGACAGCCTGGATTGCCACATACATAGCAGGCACATTGAAGGTCTCAAACATTATCTGGGTCATCTTTTCACGGTTGGCTTTAGGGTTCAAGGGAGCTTCTGTGAGCAAAGTAGGGTGTTCCTCAGGGGCCACACGGAGTTCATTGTAGAAAGTGTGGTGCCAGATCTTTTCCATATCATCCCAGTTGGTGATGATGCCGTGTTCAATTGGATATTTCAAAGTAAGGATACCTCTTTTGCTCTGAGCTTCATCACCCACATAGGAATCTTTTTGACCCATACCAACCATAACACCCTAAGAGAAGAAAACACAGAAAAGCATTATTTGAGGAAGACAACATCACAGAGCCCAGACAACTACATTGCAGACAACGGGCCTGAAGCTGAGTCAGGGGAGGTTTAGGTTGGATGCTGGAAAAGTGTTCTTCACCCAGAGGGTAATTGGGCACTGCAACAGGCTCCCCATGGCAGTGGTCACAGCACCAGCCTGACAGAGTTCAAGAAGCATTTGGACAACTATCTCAGGCACATGGTGTGACTCCCAGGGCTGTCCCATGCAGGGCCAGGAATTGGACTTTGACGATCTTTGTTGGTCCCTTCCAAGCCAGGATATTCTAGGATTCTACAATTCTAACTATGTTATTTTCAAGAAAGGTACAAGCAGTCACACCCCTGAAAGGCTGTCTGGGAAAATAAATTTAACATTATTAAAATATTAAGTCAACAGAATTTGAGATGTTCTCATAAAACCTTTTTTCCTTCCATGAGTTTAATGGATTTTGCCCCGTTTATAATACATCTCTTTTTTTCAACTGCTTCTTTCTGGTCCAAAAATTTGACTGAAAGTAAACTGCACAATATCACAAACAGGAAAAGGAGTTTGTAAACATGAAGGTATAGAGAGAAATCAGCATTCTAGTGATGGAAGATATTTCATATTACTGTGTACCCTCAGCAGTAATTTATCCAGGATAAAAAAATACAAATTACAACTGTTTTCATTAAAAAATATTTTTTTTAAAAAAAAAAAGCAGCGTTATGAACTTTAAGACCTTTTTACCAAGGAAGTTGTAGGAGGAAAAGGAGGTATGGCACAGCCAAACAGGGGAGTTAGGGAAACACTGGCCAGACCTGGGAATATATCACCAATACTATCGCAAGAGGTGAGCAGACGAGAGGGCAGGGTATTCAGGACAGGGCAGAAGAACTAAGGGAAGGGGAAAGTGGCGGCGACGCCTAGAGAGAGGGGGATGCTCTGTCCTGCCTCGGTCCTGCCTCTGTATTTACCTGGTGCCTCGGGCGACCGACGATGGACGGGAAAACGGCCCTGGGGGCATCGTCTCCGGCAAAGCCCGCCTTGACCAGCCCCGAGCCATTGTCGCACACCAGTGCGGTGGTTTCCTCGTCGTCACACATCTTCGGAAGGAGGCACTAACCTGGAAAATAGCACGATGGCATGCTCAGAGCCCCGCGGGCAGCCCCTCCGCGCCCTCCGGCCCGCCATCCCGAGGGCACCGCCGGCGCTGAAGGCGCCCGGATCGCTGCGGCGGGAGCGGGAAATTTGACTCGTCCCGGGAGGATGCTCGACGGCTCGTGGGCAAAGTTCTAAACGGGATCTCTCAGCCGCTTTCTCCTCCGCGCTTTAAAAGCCGCCCCAGCTTGCAAGACGCTCAATTAGGGCGTCATTAGCGGATCCTTCGGGCCGCAGATC
>VZTZ01038447.1:39662-49802 GCA_013400955.1 Drymodes brunneopygia | reverse complement strand
CCCTGGAGCTCCAACCTCAGCCCTGCCTCACCCTGGAGCTCCAACCTCAGCCCAGCCTCACCCCACAGCTCCAACCTCAGCCCTGCCCACTCCTCGGAAGGTCCCGGGCTGTCGGGAGCGAGGCGAGGGCAGCGATTCGACAGCAGAGACTCCAGCACTCCCCTCCCTCCCCAAAGCCCGGCCCTCGCCCAGGACAGTCCGCACGGGCCGGGTCACTCCTCGGCCTCCTCCTCGTGCTGCTGGTGGCTGGAGGCCGGTGGCTCGTCCAGCTCCTGCTGGTGCTGGGGGTAGTGGTGGGGGGCGGGCCCCTGGTGGGGCATGTTCTCCTCGGCGTTCAGGTACACATTGAACAGGGCTCCCTCGTGGCTCGGCTCCTTCCCGCACGCCTGGCAGCTGCAGTGCAGGATCTTCTCCACCAGCTTGTCCACCCTGGGGATCTCCTCGTTGCCCGGGCAGTCCAGCGTCACCTGGGTGGAGGGACAAGGACACGGATCAGGCTGTCGTGGTGGGAGGTCTGGCTGGCCCCACACCCTGCAGGTTTGGGGGGTTTTAGGGTAGATAGGATGGGTTTCCAGCCATAGAAACAAATCCCCGGGCAGGCAGCAAGGTGGGAGCTCTCTGGGGATGTCTCATTGCAGGCACTCAGGGAAAAATCACAGAATCATCAAGGATGGGAGAGACCTTCAAGATCATGGAGTCAAACCATCAGCCCAGCACCACCACAGTCACCTCTAAACCATGGAACCACTGAATCATTAAGAGTGGAAAAGACCTCCAAAACCATCAAATCCAACCTGTGACCCATCCCCACCTTGTCACCCAGCCCAGAGCACTGAGTGCCACGTCCAGTCATACCTTGGACACCTCCAGGGACAGGGACTCCACCACCTCCTTGGGGAACTTTTTTCCAAAGCCTGACCACCCTTTCAGTGACAATTTTTTTTTCTTGTATCTAATCTGAACCTCCTTTGGTGCAACTTGAGGCTGTTTCCTCTCCTCCTTCCACTTGAGATGTGGCAGAAGAGACTGACCCCCAGCTCACTCCCTCCTCCTTTCAGCACTGGCTCCAGCAGGACACAGCTCCCAGGCACTGCTGGAATATCAGTGTGACAGCAAAGGCCACCCACAAGATGTGATGCTGAGCAGCCCGGGGAGTTTGGACTAAACCCTCTCATCTAAGGTGAGCTGAAAGCTGACCCAGCCCTGGGCCCTGGGATTCTGCTGGACACAGGTTGATGGCTCTGCCAGGATCAGAGGTGACACTGAAGTGTGAGGTCTAAGGATGATTGGCTGTGGGAAGCAATTCTGGACATCAAACACAGCTAAATGTCCCAAGGGGGAGCAAGTGACAAAGGGAGCAGTTGAGAGAGCAGCAATGTGGATAAACACAGGGATAAAAAATGCAGGGAATGACGGGATGGTTCTGCAAATAGAGGGCTAAGGGATCACTCAGCAGAGCTTCCAGCAGCTCCTTCCACCCAGGCACCTTGAGACACGGTACAGCCACCTGAGAGACACCCTGGGATGAAATGATGAGTGGGGAAAACCCCAGGGAAGGAGAAGGATTGGCCCTGAAGTGGTGTCAGAGCAGAGCAGAGCAGAGCAGAGCAGAGCAGAGCAGGATACTCACGATTTCCCACATGGACTGGGCTGGCATGCAGGAGTCGCAGTGAACCAGGGACTCTGTGGACTGGGGGAAGGTGTTGGGGACGCTGTAGCTGAAACACTGTCCCAGACAGGCCCTGCAAAGACAGCAGGAGGGGTGGGGGGCTCAGGGGAGGGGCTGCTCTTTGCAGCAAAGGCAGAGGAGGTTGGACCTTCCCCTGAGACAGAGGCAGGGCCCTGCCCGGCTTCTTGCACGAGTGACAGTCCCCAGAGTCACTCCAGTGCCACCAGCTGCCTCCACCCTGGGCTGAGGGTGGGTGTGTACCTGTTCTGGATGGATTTGGACTCGCAGCCGCTGTGCCCCACGATCTGGGTGATGTTCTTGGCCTCGCACCAGGCGCTCTTGTCCGGGAAGAGGGCGAGTTTGTTTATGGGCGGTGGAGCGGCGAGGAGCAGCGCTGGGAACACGGCCCCCACCACGAACCATAACATCATGGCCAGCTCTGCCAAAATCCTACACCTGGACACGGAGAGCAAAGTGTCAGCAGCAAGGAAAACTGGCCAAGCAGCCCGTTTCTCCTACCCCGTGGGAGTTCTTGGTCGTTACAAGCGCAGCTCCATCCCCAAATCCCCCTCCACAGCCACTGCCAAGGCCAGGACAGCTCCCAGAGCTCTGCCTGGGGAGTGGAATGTGCTGCTCTGCCTCTTCCCTCTTCCAAACAAGCTCTGGGGACAGTCAGATTCCTGAATTACCTCTCCCAAGCTCTGGGACAACAGCAGGCTTTTCCTCATTTCCCCACCCAAAGCGACGCTGGGAGAAGTTTGCAAACCAAAAGTGTCACCGCCGCGGGTGGAGCCAGGCTGGAGGAGTCCCGCACCGCAGAAATGTTATTATTTGAGGAAGGAACGAGCTTCCCCGCTGCCTTTTCTGCCACCTGGAAAGCCAAAGCAGGGGCCAAGGGCAGGAGGCTCCTCCTGGGAGTGCGCAGCAGATGTCGCTGCAAGGCAGCAGCACTCAGGGCACGTGGAAACCCCAGCCCGGAGGCTGCCAACCCGCAGGAAAGAACAATACAACATTTACTCGCACAGAACCACTCGAATTCTGCAAAGGAGACGGCAACTGGGGCTGCAGACAAGAGAGGGAGCCTTGTCACAAGGACAAACCCCTCTCGCAAAGGTTTGGAGGGCTCCCCAAGCCCAGAGAAATCCCCACGAGGTTTCCTTGCTCTGCTCCCCAGCCAAGGTGCCTGAATTAACACTCCCAAACCGCTGGGGAAAGGCTGATGGAAAAGCATCACAGAAACAGGGAAGTTTTTTTTCCTGTGTGGGGTTTGGATGGAGTCACGGTGAAAGGCATTTATGCTTCCTAAAATATTTGCTAGAACCATGTTATTTGTTATTTCCTCCTATTTATTTATCCAGACGACGATCCAAAGCCCACACTGGAAAGACTCCTGTTGATTCCCGTGGCTCCCGGGCCAACACTTGCTGGGAAGGAGAGGAAAAACGCCCTGTTCCTCCAGAGTCCTCATGCACACCTCCTGGGTGTGCAGATTTATCTGAATTATTGAGACCTCTTAAGCACTCAGGGATTTTAAGGTCATTATGGGATTTTGCCCTGTTATCCCTCCACAGCCCAACCTCCTGGATCTGAATTGAGAGACAGAAGAGAAAGATTTCCCATCTTCCATCCCATGGCACCTGGAAAAGAGCATCCTCATTCACGGGATCTCTGGAGGAATCTCGTGGAGTCTCTGCTACATTTCCTCATTTCCTGGTGCTCCAAGAGCCACAGAAATGGAATGCAGCAACACCTGCAAAGCCTTGGCTCCGTAATCCTTCACAGCTCTTGTGGGATGTGGATCCCACGGCTCCCTGGTGGGAATACCTGCACAAAGGAGACTCTGCAGGTGTTGGCTGGAGATCAGCAGAGGGTTGAAACCCTGAGCTTGCACTGACACTAATGAGAGTTGTGGGGTTAAATGCATCTGTCCTGTAGAGGACTCTTGTGCCTGAGGTTTTTTTGCCATTTCAGTGGGGGAATTCTGCAGTTTCTGAAGGAAGGACATGGCTCAGTCGCACACACACACACACACACACACTTGGTTTGCTTGGCTTCTCAGAACAAGCATCTCTCATTCCTCAAATGCCAGCAGCTCCGTGCTGAGGAATCCTGCTCCCAAAGGCAGGTCCGAGATCAGAGCTGGGATGTGACCCAAGGAGCAATCACAGCCCCCTGGGGAGCAGCCCGAATTCCTCTGGAGTCAGCACACAAGTTCACTTCCACTTGCCTCATTAGAGAGCAATTTCCTTCCATCCTAAGAAAGGTGGGGTTTTTTTCCAGGTTTCTGTGCATCTCTACCCAGCTGCAGAGAGGCAAACACTGCTGTCTGTGCTGCCAGTGCTGCTCCCTGGGATCTTTATTCCTGGAGGGAGGCACAGACCCATCGCAGAGGCACGAGGGATCCTCTCCCAGCACCTGGGCTCCCGTGAGGAAGATGAGTGAGCCTGTGCTCTGCTGAAGCACAGGAGCTGGCCTGGATTCAGGAGAGCACTCAAACACGAGCTGAATCCTCCTCCTTTCCTCAGCAGGGATGTGTTTGTAACCCCCACGGCCGCCGGTCCCCTTTGCAGGGAGTGGTGGAGGAGTGAGGAATTGGGTACCCCCAGCAGGGGAAGCAGCACCCCTTTGGAGCTGGAACAACCCCAAATGTCCCCCGTTCCCCCCGGAGCCCGGCACTGCCATCCCCAGTGCCCTGCAGCCCCGGACAGGGCACATCCACAGCACACGGGGGTTTTTCCTTCTGCCAGGAACGTCCTGGAACCCGCGGGGCTGATTTTCTAGTAAGGAGCGAGGTTTATGCCAATGCCTAGGAAAACATCTGATGCAGCCGAGTTTGGGAGGGAGCCGGGGCCGGGAGCAGCGCGTCCGCAGCTCAAACCAGTCATGCGAACAGAGCTGCCACCAACACCATTCATCCGACAGCAGCCGCGGGGACCGAGACAAAAGCACCGTGTTCCTTCTCCCCCCACACCCCCAGCTGCGAAGGGAAGGGGAAAAAGGAAGACGAGGCACCCGAGCAGGTTTGCAAAGTCCCGATTAAATAAAGGTATTGAGCGCATTCCTCCGTGACAAGCTAAATTACACGTTGCAGCCCGAAAGGAACAAGTGTGCTCCGCGGCTGACCCGGCGGCAGCAGCCGCTTCCCGGCACACAGGGGCTTCTTTCTCTTCCCCGCACCGAGGCACATTTTTTTCCCCCCCGCTGGTCAAAGCTCTTCAAGCAGAAAGTTCAGCTCAGTTCCGGCAGAGCCAGCGGCCCGTGAGGGTCTCTCTCCCCCCGCTCCCCCTGCAGGGAGGCGCAGGGCAGCTCCCCCTGCATCCCTCCGGCAGCGTTTGGGAAAGAAATGAGAAATGACTCAGCCCCCGAGCCTGGCACATCCCGGCTCCCGGCACAAACAACCCCAGCTGCAGCCCCGGGCTGAGCGGCTCCCGAGCCCTTTCCCAGCCCGTGCCCGAGGAGCTGAAGGGCAGCCGGGTCTCAGGTACCCCTGCAGTTCTGCCGGCAGCTCGGCTCGGTTTGGAGATCTTCTGGTGCCGCCTCAGATGTTTTGTGTCGCCTACAAGAGCTCCTTCCTCCCATCCCAGCAATCCCAGCACTCTCGGGAGTCCCTCCAGCCTGGGAGCAGCTGGGAAAATCTCCATCGTTCCATCGGCCGGAGGACAATCCCTGGAATTACCTCGGAGGCCACGTTCCCACCATCCAGCCCACAGCTGTTCCCAGACATTTGGAAACCAAACACTTCTGGAGGGAAATAAAACAGATCTAATCAGTGTTACCCTCTTTTTCCAGTGGGAAGTTTACACCATAACACAAGGCAAGCTTGCAGGTGGACATGGGGAACGTTTCAGGGGTTTGTTTAATGTGTTTATAGGTGTTTTTCTTATCCAGGATCTTGCAATTCTGCCAAATACAGAGAACCACAAACACAGGTAGGTTGTGCTCACGGCCACACACGAGGCACCGCAGGCTCTGAGAGACAAGAACCCCCAAAACCCCACAAACATCACTTGGCCGAGGCTCCCAGGCTGTGAACACAGCACAGAACACTCCCTGCTGCACTCAGTGCCCAGCTCAGGGCTCCAGGTCCTTTTGTGACACACGAGATCTCAGGGACAGGGACAAGGTGAAGGTTTGGGCTCCTGGTCCGGGTCGGAGCAGGAATTCCCTCCCCTGTCCTGCCCCCCTGGACACGGGGCTGTCCTTCCTGGAGGAGCCACCTCCCCACCACACCCCAGGCTGGTGTGGGACAGGAGTCCCAGCCCTCCGAGTGCCACTGGTTATTTGTGCTGCTTTGCTCACAGGAGCTGCCACACGGAGCAGAGGAGCCCCCAGAGATGCTCTGTTTCCCTGTGCCTCAGTTTCCCTGGCTGCAAGAGCAGGGACAGGGGGGCACCGAGTGAGCTGGTGGGTGCAGGGAGCGTGGAGAGCACAGGGAGGAGTTTGGAGCACCAGAATCCCTTAGAGGGAAGCAGCTGCTGGGGACAGGGGACAGGGCTTGGTGCCAGCAGCCCCTGCCCCACATCCCCCCAGGGCAGGTGGGAGCCAGGTGGGGACAGCGTGGGCAGGGAGTGACACCAGGACACGGGAGGGAGCTCTGCAAGGACTGGCATGGGATCCCTCCCGTGTGTGCAGCAGAGATCTCACTGCAGGAAATGCTGAAAGCAAAATTATTATTTATTATTTAGGCACCTAAAAGGACACAAAGCCAGAGTGAAGCATCTGCTGGGTGGCAGCTGGAAGGAAACGTCCCAGGAAGATGCAGGGCACAGCTCTCCTCAGGCACAGGATTAGGTCAGTGACTTCTGAATGCCACTGGGGATTGGCTCTCAGGAAACCCAACTCAAATAATATCTGCTTACATGGAACTAAACAACTCATAAGCCAGCATTATTAAGAGGAAAAGCTTAAATCTCAACTGCAAAACACTGAAAAGTCACTTTGTATTGAAAAACATCTATCAAAACAACAGATGTTATTCAATACCTGTTCTTATTAAATACTTCCCTCTTTTCGAAATTTGCATTTAGCTAAAAACTTTCCATTTTTGGGGACCCTGACTGTAGTGACTGCAACAGGCCAGAAGAACCTGACTGAGGTACAACATGGGCAGGGGAGAGGGGGGAGAACTCTACACTGAGAATGTCTGGAGGCAATTCTCCAGGACAGCAGGACACCAGAGTGCCTCACTGAGCACAGAAATCTCTCCCGAGCTCAGAGCTCCAGCCTGGCCTCGCTGAGCTGCAAAATCTGGGGAGAAATTACAAAAAAATAAACAGGGAACTACCACAGGAAGACATTTGATATTTAACAACCACAAGAATCCATCCCTAAGAGCTTTTTGATAGTGGAGCAAAAGCTGGGTCGTTTCTCTCTGCGGACCTGGCTGTGTCTGCTCCTTTCAGAAGCAGATGTCAGAGCTTCCCTTTCTGTAACACATTAATTTCCACTCAGGCATGGTTGGGCGAGTCACAGAAATAAAGCAGAAATAAAGAAAAGCAGTGCAGCATTTTTAAAACCCTCTGCCCTCCCCACATTGGCCAGAATGTCAAAAGATGTTGGCACATTGGGAGTTTTAATCTGGCTTCTCGGCCATGCACTGAGCACTTGGGAAACTCATGTTTTGCAGCTGGAAAAAAAAAAATCCAAGCTGCTTTAGCTACAAAAGTCATTGGGAAGCTCCCTCTGGACTTAGATAGACTTAGGATGGGGTCCTGAAGGAGCTCTGCTGGAAAATGGACACACTAATGGCCTGTGGAAGAGGCAGGAGTCACATAAACAGTTTCTGGTAATTTATTCCAATTGCTCAATCTCTTCAGCACTAAGAACAATCACGGACAGGAAAATGCATCGACCTAAAGCTCAGGAACTTATCCTGGCTCCACTCCCCCTCTTCTTCAAGCAGGTGGGGCTCTGCAGACCCCAAGAGCAGCGGGAGGAGTGGGATGGGAGCAAGGATCAGCTCAGTGGGGATCTGGAAAACAAACCTGGGACCAGATCAGCTCAGTGGGGAACTGGAAAACAAACCCAGGAGCAGCGTCCAGCGGCCGCAGTTCTGGGGAGCAGAGGTTTTGGGGAGCAGAGGTTCTGGGAGCTGAGTTTCTGGGAGCTGAGGTTTTGGGGAGCAGGGGTTCTGGGGAGCAGAGGTTCTGGGGAGCAGAGGTTTTGGGGAGCAAAGGTTCTGGGGAGCAGGGGTCCTGGGGGGGCAGAGGCTCTGAGGAGCAGAGGTTTTGGAGAGCAGAGATTCTGGGGAGCAGAGGTTTTGGGGAGCAGAGGTTTTGGGGAGCAGAGGCTCTGGGGATCCTGGGCACTCTGGGCACAGGGAGGGGGTCCAGGCTCTGCAGGTGTGGGGCAGGAGAGCCCTGGAGCCGTGGCTGGAGCGTTCCCAGCCCTGCTGGGGCTGATCTGAGCTGCTGAGCCCAGCTGGGAGCAGCTCCAGCCCGAGGCCTCGCTCGCATGCCCGGACCTGAGCGGGCTCGGCTGCCTCCTGCTTTTCCCTGGAGCTGGTGTTTCCCACAGAGCCACCCCAGAGCCACAGAGAGGGGGTTTGGGGCTGCAGGAGGGCAGTGGGTGCCCAACAAGCCCCTTCAAATGGGTAACAGGGATTTTGCTGCTCTCTCCAACGCTCTCCCTGCCCCCTGCAAGCAGCAGTTTCACACCCAGCGTGGAAAGGGAACATCTCCTCACCCACCATGGGGAGCCTGCCCACCATCCCTCAGCCACAGCCCCTCCCCAGAGCACCTGGCTCCTGCTGGAGCTCGGGCACTCCGGTTCCCTGCGCGGCTGAAGCCACAACCTCTCCCCTCCTTGCTCTCACGGGCGGGCAGTAAAACCCTGGAGCCTTTGGGGAGGGTCCCGGGAGCCACTGGCTTTTCCCCGGGTTGGATTTGTGGGCAGGCACCAGGGAGAGCTTCTCCCAGCAGGGCCCGTTCTGCTTTCACTCGGAGTGAGGTAAAAACTGGGACCGACTCCTCCAAATGACTCCGCTGGTGCAAATGAGATCAGAATCTGGCACCGCTCGTCTCACTCAAAACAAGCCTAACTGGAACCAGATAAAACCAGTTCCAGTGCAGAGTGGCCACCAGGATGATGGTTTTTTTTTAATTCCTGCAGGCAGCAAGGGGAGCTGTCTGGGATGCCAACCACTCTGGCTGTCGCCTGGCTCGGTCATTCATTACCAAACTTGCATAAAAACCCAACGCAGCGGGGTTGCGCCTGCAGGATCAGGTTCCCAGCTGCTGGAGCAAGAAGGGGGAAAAGGGAAGGAGGAAAGAGCTTGTGGATGGAGCTGTGGATCTCTCAGGATCCTCCCTGCAGTCTCCCTCTCCCTTTATGCCCGTTTAGGCCATTTCTTGGTCGCAGCAGCAGAAATTCTGTGACCTGATATGGTTTTGCCCTCTTTTAGTCTCTGCTTTATGCCGCATCAGCCTCCTCAGTTTTGATAAAGCCATAAAACCAATTGTCTGTGTGATTTACCCACGGCAGGAAAACACATGGAAGTGCAAGGCCAGAGGGGTTTTTGGGGGTAAGGTAACAGCTCATGGCCCAGCAGGTATTTTCAGTCGCTACCAGGGCTGACCTCACACTTGACATTTAGACAGTTTCTCCTAAAGCTGCAGGATTGGGCCCACAAAGAAATCACACTGTGACCTGAACAGCCTCCTTTCCCCGCTCTGGACAGGTCACCTGAGCTCTGTGTCAGACAAGAAGGAGGCTTAAACCACAGCTGAGAGTGACCTGAGCAAGGGCATTTCCAGAGCTCAGCTCCGAGGGGCTGCGATTGTGGCTGCAATGGGGGCCCAGCCCAGCCCAGCCCAGCCCCACAACTGCTGGGATGGGTGCTGGGATGTTCTGTTCCCACCCTCGGTGCTAATTTATGTCCAGGAAAGCCCTGGCCCTCGTCCCTCCCTCCCTCAACAGCACTGCACAAGAAACAAAGGTCTGGGGAGCAGCAAGCCCAGCCCTGCCAGGGCTAACAGAGGACAGACCACCCCTGACTCCCACTCTGGAACTCCCCCAGAAGGACAAATTTTATCAGCAGTTCAGGTTTTTAAGAGTCTGGTTTGAGCGGGTGTGAAGTTTCTTTGCCCCCATCACTCTGCTCCTTGCTTTGTCACAGGGAATCTCCGAGCCTGAGCAACCACAGAGGAGTTTTGTTTGGTTTTTTTTTTCCAGCAGCCTTCAAAACAAAAAGAGCAGGAGCAAGGCCCGAGGATGGAGCAAGAACCGGGCTCTCCCTGCCCCATGGTCGGATATGGGATCTGGCAAAGGAACTGCTCAAGCTTTAATGGGAACAGCGTGGAGTTTGGGCAGGAATAACTGCCCAGGAGTTTCCTCTGCTCCTCGGGCAGGTTTCCCATGGCTGCACCAGCTGAACCCGCCCTCGGCAACGCCAAAACAAAGTCACCCCAACACGGGCAGGTCTTCAAGGCTCCTCGAGAAGCTCTGTGGCTCAGGGCCTGACCCTGCACCTC
>VZTZ01038447.1:1125-32163 GCA_013400955.1 Drymodes brunneopygia | reverse complement strand
TCCTCTCTCCTCTCTCTCTCCTCTCTCTCTCCTCTCCCCTCTCTCCTCTCTCCTCTCTCCTCTCCTGCCCGGCCCCGGGAATGCGAGCTCCCGCAGGGCACGACTCGAGCCAGCTGTTTCCTCTAATCCCATCAGCCTTGCCTTCCACGGGGGGCTGCGGGAGAAAGTGCCGTGCCCTTCCCTCCCCTCGCTCCCTGGATTAGTGGTTTCTCTGCAGTGCCGTGCCAATGCATTTCGGGGCCCTGGGGCAGCTCCCCTCCCATCGCAGAGCAAGTCCAAGTGTGTTTAATCACTCCTTTTCCCACCTTGCCCAATCATTCCCTGTTCCCAGGCACTCCAGGCCCCTCCATCCCTCCCTCCCTCCCTTCCCCAGCAACTCAGGCCGTGCAAAATCCTTCTCCCATTCAGCTCGTGGCTGCAGGGGCTGGGGAGAAGCTTCTTTTGCAGGTGCCCTCATCCCTGTGAGTTCAAACAGCTATTTTTTTTTTCCTCCTTTCCACTTCAAAAATAACCAGTTTCCTCCAACTCCATTACAACCAGTTAAATCCCCTCTGATAACCATCTTATTCTCTGCTGCACAACTTCCCCCTGCTGCAATCACTCAGAAGCTCTGATTATATTAATTATTTTTCTTGCAGCGCTGCCTGAAGGGCCCAGCCAAGCTCAGGCCTCGTCACAATAGGTGCTTGTGTGTGTTCAGAAACAGTTCTGGCACCGAAAAGCTCCTCCAAACTGTCAACCAGCAGGACAAACTTAGAACATCCACATGTGTGCAGGGAACATTTTGCACATTACTGAAAGGAAACCAGCACCCGCCTGAAAGGGGGTGACTCACGGAGCAATATTGCACTGCTCTTGCATGGGAAGAGCCTCACGCACAAACTCCCTGGCCTTGAAGAAAAGCAGCCAAAATCAGAAGCCTGAAAGTGCCAGTTTTTCAAAGTCCTGCTACAGCAGGCGTCAGCGTTTTTTAGAATTAGGAAAACTGAGAAAAAAGAAAAAATTATATCTACGCATTTGTTAACAGATTAAAGTCCTCGTCTCACAGTCCTCCCGCCTTCCAAAATATGAATGTAAATACAATTCTTAAAGTGATAATGGGATTTTTGTAGTTTAAAGGGTCTGGTTCACAACATCAGAAATGTGGAACCCTGAGAAATCTGCTTATTGCCTCCCTCTCCTCCTGCCCTGGAGCAGGATTGGGATTTTTGAGACTCTTACTGACGAGGAATAAAATGAGGAGCTCTCAGCTTATCCCAGCTTTCCTGAACAGGCAGAGACATCCGTGTTAGAGCGACTTTGCCTGGTTCAGGTTTGAATTTTGGCAGCAGTGGCTGCTGCAGTGCACGACAAGAGTTAAACGTGAAGCCCCAGTTAAATAATCGCAGGCTCATCCGGTGCTCGGAGGAGTCACAGTGACCTTGCCTCTATCTGCCAGCCTACCTCTATTTATACCTAATATGGATATAAAATCCATGACTTTGCAGATAGTAAACTAGAGCCTCCCAGCAGCCTGCTAGGATGCTCCCGAAGATTTAAAGGAATTATTTCTCAGGCCTTAAAAAAGAACCCAGTGCATTCACTCTCCCTGTGCTGCCTGTGGTGCAAACAGCAGGACAGTGAGGGCTTTCCCTGCAGCCATCCCAGTGCACCTTCACTGCCATCCCCCTAACACTCCCAGCCTTCCATCCATCATCCAAAGATGTATTTATTGACATTTGAAATACCCCATCTCTCCACAGATTATCTAGGGAACCGTGTTGTCGCCCTGATTTTTCTAGAGTGCTGTGTTTAGAGTTGGTAGCAAAGGTTCTCACAGATTTTGTGTAAACAATCCATGTTTCTATAACCGGCCAAGGATTGTTTTGTACTTTGGATGTTGTTTTTCATTCTTCTTTCTGGGCTGGAGAATGTGATGGGCTGTGTTTCTCACCTATGGAATTGGAGAGGTGGTAACCTCCTTGTCCAATCCATAACTGTCTGTAAAACGGTATAAATATAAGAATAAAGAGAGGCTGGGGCTCTTTTTGCTCTCTGCCGGGCCTTGGTGGCTGAGCTCCTGAGTTACCTGATTGTTTCGTGTCCAACAGAGCAACACTGTGTCATCTTTAGAGAGAATTAAACAAAAATTGGGCCCCGTGCCTGGGACAAGGAGCGGGGGAAGTGCAGAGCATCAGCCATTCCCTCAAACAAATCTCAGGAAAACAGCCACAAAGGGAGGAGCTGAGGAACAAAGCAGCAAGGAACAGCACAGAAATAGGTTGTCTTCCCTCTGAGGTCCACGCCAGGGACATCTTCAGGGAGTGTCCAATGAGCAGGGTCCTTGAGCTAAAAACTCTCTGCCTTTGGTTCAGGCTGGAGCGAGCCAGTCTGAATTCCAGAGACCAGGAATTCTGCTGGCAAACCTTTGTGGCCTTACAGAAAAATCAGAGAATTCACGGCCAACGAGCGCAGTTGGATCATCTGATCTGGATCCATGTGTGTTACAGGTCATTTGATTTCCCCCAGTCACTCCCAGGTGGAGCTCAGCAACTTCCATGTAAGATGCCAGGAGCTGGAAAATCCTCCCGTGGCTCTCCCAGCTCCTTCCAGTCTGTAATTCAGTGCCTCCCTGCTCATCTGCAGGGGTCAAGCCTCAGCCTCCAGCCCTTGCTTCTCACTGTGCCTCTCCCTGATTGTTAGCAGCAATCCCTTCAGTTCCCAGGGCTCCAAAATCCCCGAGGCTGTGCCACCTCCAGCTATTATCAGTGTTTGTTGCACCTGCATGCTGAATTTCACATTCCACTGGGCCAAAATCCACATTGCTCCACTTGCTTTTTCACTTACACGGCATCCCACCCCAAACAGCAATTTTTTGCCTGCCACCCTTTTATATTTACTTCCAGATAATTAATTAAAATTACAAATACAACCTGCACCACAGCCTCACCACCCTCACCTTGGGATTTCTTCCCAAGATCCCATCTAGCCCTGCCCTGTGGCAGTGGGAAGCCATTCCCCCTTGTCCTGGCACTCCATCCCTTGGGAATTGCCTCTCTCCATCTTTCCTGTCGGCTCCTTCAGGCACTGCAAGGCCACAGCCAGGTCACCCCAGAGCCTTCTCTTCTCCAGGCTGAGCAATCCCAGTTCTCCCAGCCTTTCCTCCCAGCAGAGCAGCTCCATCCCTCTGATCACCTTGGTGCCTCCTCTGGGCTCTCTCCAGCAGCTCCACATCCTTTCAGTCCCAAACCCACAGGGAGTTTGTGGCTCATGGGAGCAGCAGTGGGTTTGGGTTCAGCTGTTTATCACTGCTAACAACTTCAAGTGCAGCACCGAGGGGGAGGAGGAATATCCTCTAAAACCTCTAAAAAGAAACACACTCCTTTGCATGATTTACGAACTGAATTTGAACTGATCAGGCCATGACCTTTTCCAGGAAGGGGCATCCACTCCTAAGGCAGAGCTGGAGCCTTTACAAGCACCGCCAATAAAGACTAAGAGATGAAGAGTGATTTATTAGTCACCAGCAACTTCCTAAGCATCTTTATAAGCTCCAGGAGGTGGGTATCCAGCACCAGGAGGAAAATGCAGCCCCAGCAGCGCTGCACAGCAGAGTGCTGACAGCCAGAAGGCACGAGAGAACGGCCATCCACAGCTGAATTTCCATAAACTACATTCCCATTTAGTTTCAATCTCAGTGAAGCATTTCGCTGTGGGTGGGCTATAGGCCGGACTCCTGGAGCAGCACAGACACACTGCACATTGCATCCAGCTGCCTACAGAGCTGGCAGGCCAAAATCTGCACCAGTCCTACTCCCAAAGGCAGGAGCGGGGTGGGAGATGAGGGGAAAGTTTGTTTCTTGCTGCAGGGTGTGTGTGGTATGGGGGTAATTACCAAACCCTGCCAGCTCGGAGTGAAAGAAGGGTCAGCAGTGCCTGGCTGGTTCAGAGAATGCTGAAAAATGGGGTTTTCCCCCCAGCAGGTCAGTTCTGGATCAGGGGTTCCCCAGCTCCACAAGGCCTCCCTCCCAGCTGCAGCACCAACTGCACCTCGTGGCACGTCACTGCCACAGGAACCTGTCACCTTCAGGCCACGTGTGCACCCCCTGTTTGCATTTGCAAACCAGCACCTCTGTGATTTCTTTTGCATTGCTCCCAAACTCAGAGGGAACCCAAGAAAAACAGCTGGGAAACCAATTCTTCCTCTTTTGGAGAATCATCCATGTGAACTCTCTGGAAGAGTTGAGTTACACCAACACTGCTGTGTTTCCACTGCTGGAGAGGGACTTTGGACACAGGCCTGGAGTGACAGGACAAGGGGAATGGTTTCAAACTGGAAGAGAGCAGGTTTAAATTGGATATTGGGAAGAAATTCTTCCCTGGGAGGGTGGGGAGGCCCTGGCACAGGGTGCCCAGAGAAGCTGTGGTTGCCCCTGGATCCCTGGCAGTGCCCAAGGCCAGGCTGGATGGGGCTTGGAGCCCCCTGGGACAGTGGAAGATGTCCCTGCCCATGGCAGGGGTGGAATAGGATGAGCTTTAAGGTCTCTCCCAGCCCAAACCATTCCATGATTCCACAGTACTGGAATGCTGCTGTCTCCTCAATCCTCTCTCTTTCTCCATCTGTTACCTAAATTCAGAATAAAGGTGGATTTCCTAAGGCAATGACTTTCTCCTGGTCCTGCCTAACACAGCAGTGTCCAAGCCTGTAAGGCACAAAAAAACCTGGGAATACATTTCCTATTTTCTCTCCTTATCAGACTCAGATTATCACCAAAGTCAATATTGAGGATCACAGTGGTTCACACCTACCAGTGGCTCCACAACCTATCACCCTCTGGACAGTAAAACATCATTCCTAACTTCTCAGGGATTTGCCAGTAAGAACTTGGGGCAATTTGAAGATAGCAAAGAGTGGCACAGACACTTCTGGAGCCTCCCAGACTATGAAGGGCAGCCTTTCCCTGAGACTCCACCACCACCAGAGGGGAAGGCTGGGCTGCTGGACCCCAGTCAGAGCCCTGGCTCTGACCACATTCCCTGCACGACTTATCCTGACCTTGCCTGCAGCTTCTCCCATCTTTAAAACGGGAATGACAAACCTTCCTCCCTCCCTGCAGCCCATCTGTTTAGTTTGTAACCTCTCCAGGGCAGAGGCTGGTTTTTATTTGTGTGTACAGCACCACATACAGCCAGGTCCTGCTCTTGGCCACGGCTCCAGGCAGGACTGGAACACAAAGCAATGACGGTATCTTGATCAAACACGAACAACTCGGATAAACAATAGAAAAGCAGCTTGATTATTTTTTTCCCCCCCCGCTGTCTCTGCTTTTCCGTGCCTTGTTTATTCATCTCCAAGCCTCAGCAGACATCTAATCAAGCTGTTAAAGAGGCAGATTTGTGGTCAGTCGAGCACTTGGGGACTTGTTAAACGTTCAAAACCAGTTCTAGTCAGCAAACAGCTTCTTTTTTTTTTTTCTCCCCTTCTCCTGGGTACTGATGTGATTTCCTTACTCACTGTGCACTCCTGTTACAATTGTCATGCAAGTTCTCTCCTAAAAGGTCTCATTAACTTGGGGTAGGGACACCTGCCTTTTTCAGCCCTATCTTGTTTGCACTTTTTGGTCCCGATCCAAATCACACCACAGAGCAAGCAATGATTTCAGCAGGCTTAAGAAAGAAGGAAAAATGTGATAGTTTCCAGATGAGTGTATTATACTAAATTTAACATGCCTTTTGGTACTTAGAATTTCCACTTTTCCCCCCCTTCCATTTATGTAATTAGGAATCAAGCGGCAGGAAAGTGTTCCTGTTCCAGCCTCAGCTGGGAAGGGCACAGGCTCCTTCCCACAGAGGGAAAAAGGAGACTTGTCCTCATAAGAAGATACTTTGCACAGGTTCAAAAATAGATTTGGGATAATACATCTTTAATTAAATAAAGCAAAACAAACAGAGACCCTTTATGTGGTAGTTATATGTGCATATACATATATATATATATATTTACATCAACACAGACAACAACAAGCAAGGCAACTGTGAAGAAAACTGAACAGTTACGCTTTTACCCCATTTAAAGAGCAATGACAAATTTAAATTCCACTTTTTGAATTGTGCACTTTTTCCACACTCACCCATGTTGACTTCACGTGAATATGCAAGAACATTTATTCAGATTATTCTCACTCTAGCAGTAAAGGACAGACTGGGAATTGATATCTACAGTTGATATCTCAGTTCCAGGGCCAGAAGAACCACCTGATCACAGGCCACAGCAGCCCAGGGTAAGAATTAACTCTAGGAAGTCCTATTTGAGCTGAAGCAGAGCATGTAAGGGCAGGATGACTCGTAGGCAGGGACACTGAATAAAAATGGAACTCATCATGGGCCCAAATGGCCCAGCAGGAGCTGAAGCTTTCCCTGCACACCGACAGTCGCTGTGTTTGGTGTTGCCACTGCTTTTCCTTCTCCTGGGTCTTGCCCAGGCTGATGCTCCTCTCTCCAGCAGATCCCACTGGCTTCCCAGACTACAGCACACACACGGAGAAGTCAATAAAACCCCTTTCCAAACCACAGAGGAGCTGTGGCTCCAAAGTACATAGTTCAAATTAAAAATTGGGGCCGGATAAAATGATTCAAAATCGGGAAGAAAGAAAGATATCCTGTTTTCAATAAGCTGTTTTGACCTGACTGATGAATGCAGTCCGGCAAGGGAGGAGGTGGAAAAACAAGGACATGCTGGAGCAATGGTCCTGGATGGTATCATGCTCTGACAGTCTTAATGCTGCTCTGGCACTGGAGTTATTTTATTTCACAAGTCCCTTGCTCTGGGCAAGCTCCTCGGTGTCTGTTGACTCTGGGCACAGTTGAACACGTTCCTGCAGAGTGCAGGATGCACAGAGCAGTGCCCAGGAGAGCTGGGGATGCAGGACTGCTGCAGCACCCACAGTCACACCTGCAAGATAAGGAGCTTAGCAAGCCCTCTGAAGTCCAGCCCAGCCCTCAGTCCATCCTCTTTCCTTTCCTGGCATGGTTTAGAAAACAACTATCACACAACTTGTTTTCCTTTCTGGGGAGGAGTTGTTTTGTCATTTTTTCATCTATCAGCACTCAGCATGCAGCACAAGAAGCTTTCAATCAAGGGAAGTTCTGCATCAACCCACATCATTCCCTTTCCATCCTGAGACATGCACTCACTCCTTGTGCTACATGGACAACACACAAGTGTGGCACGAAGAAAAGAGATCCTCAAGAGTCATCTCCACAGCTAGAAAATTGTGCTGAGTAAAGAAGCAGTGAAGACAAGCTCCTGAGGCAGGGGAAGAGCAGCAGACAACCAGCCAACAAAGCATCACAAGGACTGGGGTGGATGTAAAGGAGGGAGTGCTTGGAGCAGTGTCTTGCCAAGGCAATAAAGAGCTTTAAGTAGTTGTGACCCATTCCCAGACACTGAAACCTCTCTGTTCTCCCACGGAAGAGGGGTGCAAAAACAATCAGCCTAAAGGGTAAGTTGAGAGCCAGATGGCAACGAGGATGTGTTTAACTCACCCACTATCCTGGGAAGTTTCAAACAGGGGTCACTCCGTGACCCAAAGCCACAAGAGCCAGCAGGGCCTTGCCGCATCCGTCACGCAGTTTGGATTCACTCGTTTGGATTCTGCCTCTTCTGAGAGGACAAAATTCCAATTTGAAAGGGCAACTGTACAAACAGGACACAGGAGTATTTATATTCCTCTCCAAACACCAGCACAAGCAGCAGGGGTCTAGTGGCTGATTTATGAGGTGGGAATGCTTCTTTGAACTGGACGGTGGATGGGGGTTGCTCTCAGGAGTGGGGAAGAACAGACGACGACTGCCTTTGCTGAGGAGCTCTCCCAGTGGCCCAGGTGGTCCCAGCTGCTGGCTACTCCAAATGAAGTTCTCTCCTTCCATTCTCCCTCTCTCTCACTCACATACAAAAGTCAACACACCAGAGAAGGCCATTTTTTTTCTTTTTATTTATTTCCCAGAAGAGCTCTTCCTTGCGCTTTTCAGACACGATACAAAACAAGCGACAGAACTTTGTTTCATAGACAGAAACAGTTTGTTGGAGTATAAAGAGTTACTGGTGATCGTTACTGAAGAATGTTGGCTTATTCCAGGGGCACTTCAGTATTCCTGAGGAATAATCATTGATTTCTCCTTCCTTCCCACTGGGATAGTCTTAGCCATTAGTCACTGTTCCTGTAAAGCAAGAAGGCTTAGATTGTTAAAAAGCCATTTGGGTTCCTTACATGGAAGGTGCTGCAGGATGTAAAGCAAGGCAAGGAGCTCTGGAACATTTCCAGAGGGTATGGGAACATTTTCATCCTTTGCTAAAGCAAGAAGTTGTGTATGGAGGAGTGAAACAGCTGTTTTTATGCCACAAGCATGCCGTGTTTTCATGCATAACCCTCCATTCTGATAAACTGGGTATTTCAAAAAAACTTCACATTATTGGTCAGGTTAACTATTCAAAGGCTGAAGATAAATCAGATTGAAATCAGAGCCACAAAGGGCAAGAGGAAAGGCTGCAGTTGCCTTCTTGTTTTCTTGCACATCAATATAAATCCACATCCCTATCAAAGTTCAGCATTGTGAGGTTTAGGTGATAACACAAGCTAAATAACCTGAAAAATAGGATATTTTCCATTTAGCAAGGAAATCTAGACTGTGTCATTCACAGCCATAGCATTTTAAGCCTTGAAATAATTGCGACATGTTGATTTTAAATTCTGCTGAAGTCACAGTGAAATCCACTTGATCAAATTACTTAAAAAGCCCTCAGAATATTCTGACCACAAATTAGAATTTTTCTGCATTTTAAGTATTCTTTTGATTCAGATGAATGGCTCCTGCACTGGTGCTGGAGTTTCATGATGGAATTTCTAACCCAAAGGAGGGGCAGTGTAATGATCCAAGTTCCAGCCAGAACAGCTGCAAAGTCACTCTGACATCTCCTGATTATTTGGTATCCTGAAGGTCCTCTGTCCTCTCTCATTCTGACTCAGAATGAAGAATTTGTTCCTGAAGAATCAACAATCCCAACTGGGTAAAGGCCTGAGTAACCTGATCTGACCTCACAGCTGACCCCCCATGACCTCCTTGAAGTCCTTTCCAACTCGAGTTCTCCTGTGATCCTGTGAACTTGACAGGCTCAGAAAACTAGAAATAATTTTGTCCAAGTTAATCTGTGTTACATTTCCCTCTAATAAAGCTGATTTTCTTGCAGATCTTCTCATTTTGACAAGTTAGCATTTGAACAGAACTCAGTTTCATAAAGGAAATCCTATGGAGTTCAGTTATAACAAACTTTTCTAGGAAAAAAACCCGATGAGTGATAATGCGACAATATTTTCCATGTTCCTAACCAAGAGAAATGAAATAATTTTGTTGTAATAACCCTGGAGCTATTATTAATGACATTAACCATTAGATGGCTCCATCCATGTTTTCCCTCTCTCAGACTCTTTGTGCCAGAGAAAGGTAGTGGGAGACCCTGTGGAGAGAGAGAGAGAGAGGCCTCTGCTCCCAGGCTGGAGCAGCCTGTCCTTAGAGAGCTGCACCCTGTGCAAGA
The DNA here is from genome assembly GCA_013400955.1 of Drymodes brunneopygia. NCBI lineage: Eukaryota > Metazoa > Chordata > Aves > Passeriformes > Petroicidae > Drymodes > Drymodes brunneopygia. Next base: position 22,592 of record VZTZ01038447.1, on the reverse strand, counting down.
GTGACCCATGGCACAGCAGTTTGGGGAGAACTGTCTCCCATGGGAGGGACTCACATTGCAGGAGTTTTGGGAGAACTGTCTCCCATGGGAGGGACTCACTTTGCAGGAGTTTTGGGAGAATTGCTGCTCATGAGACTGGAATCACACTGGAGAAGCTCAGGGAGAACTGTCTGCCCATGGGAGGACTCACATTGCAGGAGTTTTGGGAGAACTGTCTGCCCATGGGAGGACTCACATTGCAGGAGTTTTGGGAGAATTGCTGCTCATGAGACTGGAATCACACTGGAGAAGCTCAGGGAGAACTGTCTCCCATGGGAGGGACCCCAGGCTCTCAGAGGGGAAGGGTTCCTCTCCCAGAAAAAGAAAATCTCAGAGATGAACTGACCAACACCCCCATGCCCTGTCTCCCTGTGCTGTCAGTGGAAAGGAGGAAGGGGCTGGGGGGGAAAGGTGTTTCAAGGGCTTATTTTACTTCTCATTATCCTCCTCTGATTTTGTTAGTAATAACTTCACTTTGCAACTTTAAGTCGAGCCTGTTTTGCACCCTTGAAGTGTTTTCTGCTGGTCCTTATCTCACTCATGAACCCTTTGTTAATGTTTTTCTCTCCCCTCTGCCCAGCTGTGGCAGGGGAGGGTGAGCAAGCAGCTTTAGTGGGTGCCTGGCACTGGGCCAGAGTCAAACCACGACACATGGATACTTACTTTTACAAATTTACCATGGAGAAGATATGGAGATTGGAAGTCGTGTTGACAATTGGAATAAGCCATTCCTAACCCCATCCCTGACCCAAATGCAATAGGCCATGTCTTTCCTGTGGAAGAGGCAAGCAGAGAGGAAAAAGTCAAGGAAAGCTGTTTGTTATACATTGCTCTACAAGCACCAAGGAAGAATGAATTACTGGAAGAATCATTCTAGGCATTTTCAAGTTCTAAAATCCTCCAAATCAGCCCACTACAGAAGAAGAGTAACAGTAACACATGTTTAGAATTTAACAGAGCTCTGAATTCAAGGTATTACTGAAAATTACTCTGTTTTAAAGCACAGCTGAAGAACTGAGATCAGTTTTAAAGCCCTGGCAAGGCTGGCATAAACTGATGTCTAGACACATGGCTCCAGTGATTTGGCTCAGGGGCTCCTGCCACCCCAGGATTTGAGCTGAGCACAGGAGGAGCTCAGGGAGGTGCCATGGATAACAACCTTGTTACACAGCAGCTAAAAAGACTTGGGAACTCCATTTCAACGGAAAGGACAGGACAAACAACAGAAGAATTGGTTTAACGAGCTGATTAACTTTTACCTGCCTCAAAGACTTTGAACTGCACCCACAACAGATGGAAAGTGGGAAGCCAGGCAGCCAAGATTAATGCAAGGTACTTACTTTTGAAGAAGATGACTGAGAAAACAATTCCTAATCCAAATCCAGCACCTGTAAGAAGAAATGCAGTGAGTGAGGACAAAGATAACACAAAGGAATGGAAAATGATTTAGTTCTTTACAGTAATTCTTTATTCCAAGTCAGGAATATCAAGCTATGACTATCCAACTACATGTTATTTCAGCACACCAAACCAGAGAGTTCTTACATAACAAAACTGAAAAAAACAGTTCTTGTTTTCTTAAGTAACTGTAAGCAGCTAATTCAGATTAGAATCCCAACCTATGTAATAAGTACATTATCAGAAATATCTGGGAAACCAACCAGACTCTCATCCCAGGGAAAATTCCTGAATTTCTGTCACCATCTACAACGTGGAATTAAAATTTATTTGGCTCATTGTCAGCAAATGAGAAACACTTAAATGAAAACTTATTGTGTCCTTGAGCTTTAGATTCTGCAGATGAATATCTCATTGTATTTCGTTTATCTCACTACTTTAACTGCTTCAATGTGTGTCCTGAGGGCAGCAGAACTTTGAAGCTTTGTGTTACCCTATACCTTACAAAGAAAGCTCCAGGCTGCTTATCTTTCACATCCACAACATTCATTATGAAGCATATTTAAAAACATTAGGAGTGAATGACTTTTCACATCCTTATACTATATATAGAAATAACTGCAGCAGTTGAAACAAAATTATTCAGCAGCATTAAAAAATTGGGCATATTTAAAAATCATTTCTTGCTTTCTTTGGAAGGTGAGCTTATGATTTTGTGCAAGTTGTCAGGCAAAACTCCTCTCAGGACCCAATAAATATCACAATGAAAACGTGCAGCTGAGTGGGCAAATTCTACCTTTAATTATGTCCACTAAAGCCAGAATTTTAGATAAGGCACGGAAGTACAAAAGTTTGAAAAAGGGAAAAAAAAAAATCAGTCATGCACATGCTCATTAAAAAAATCAAACCAATAGCTTCAGGTGTATTTTGCAGCAAACACATCCTGTTATGGGTTTCAATTCTCTCCTTTCAATACAAGAAATTTAATTTAAATACAGTGAGTTTGTTAATTACAATACATCTTTTTTTATATTCCTAAAAGCACATGATCCTGTTGAATGCATTAGTAAGTGGGTCGAGTCCAGAACAATGCCAAGGAATCCTGTACCTTTGTGGCATATAGGATGGTGTTTCTTTTTTTTAACTTTCCTTGTGCTCTTCAAAACTTTTTCCTTGTAAAAAGTGCATTGACAGTTTTTGTTGAGGAACAGATTACTCAAAAAATACTTGACATCCCAAGTACATGAGGATGCACCACCTCCAACCTTAACTAAATATCCCATGTTTTTTACTGATTATAAATCCCTGAATATTAGAACAAAGGTGAGCAAACATGATCTGAGCACGTTCTGTTAGGACTTTCCTCTGTATTCACTGAGAGCTAGAAATGGGAGTTGATTTGAAAACCCTTTTCACTTTACTACAGATTTTCAGTTGTGCCAGAGGTAACTGCTTTACCAGGTCATTACAACTTTGGAGTAGGCTTACAAAACATGCAGGAAGAGCTTTGAGCATCCGCCAAGCCATCCTGACATAACTCCCCCAGACATTTCAGAGCCCGAGCGCTGCGAGGAAGGTCAGGTTTTCACTCTAATCATTTGCACAGCTAAAGGAAAGGCTCAGATCCTCAGATGTCTGCTCAGAGAGTCAGGGGTTTTGTGCCTTTCAGACAGTAAGAGACACTCCTTGCAGCAGCTCGTTCAGAGCCGGGGCACTGAGCGGAGCTCACCCGCAGCCTGGAAGAGACATCAGGCCCTTCTCAGATCCACAGCTCACCCCTCTAATCCCCCCAACAGAGCCCTCCTGCCGTACCTTTGCTAGAGTCCAGCTGGTGCTGCCTCTCCCACAATGTTTATGCCATTAGGGATAATTATTATCTTCCAGAATTCATCCTGTTTGGTGCCCTGGCGCGGCTCCTCTGCCAGCCCATTCCTACAACCGCAGTTGTGCCGCTTTGCTTTGGGCACTTCAGGGCTGACAAGGATTTGGTGGGAATTCTTTTTGGGGGAATTCTTTCTGTTCAGGCAGCAGCAGCCCTGTCATGAGGGAGCCATCCCAGTCCTACACTTCCTGTCCCCAGGAAGATCCCCTCTGCCAATCCAAACAGCTTAGCTAATCAATGAGAAATGATTTACAGGATGACAAATCCTGCATCATCTCAGTGAACAGCCTGGGCAGTTTCTAATGTCACCACATTTTCCACGTTACCGGTCAAACCCACGTTCTTCTCACCAGCCTGGTGGTGAACTGCTTCCAGTCTTGTCTTAAGACAACTCTGCATTAAGGAAGCAGCTATAATTTATACAGTTTCTTTCCATTTACTTCCAGAAATTATCACTATCTCGTACTCTCTTCACCTCCTTCAGATGTTCTCTCACATTACAGCCCCTCTGGAAGGGCTCCACTCAGATGCCATCAATGTTGCTTCCTGTTGGCCATGGGGGAAGCTACAGGATACACTTAAAAGGTGAAAAATTTATTATTTATGTCAACTGCAATTTAGCCTAAGCCTAAAACAAACTAGGCCTTCCCCCACACCAACACCAGTGTTAAACAGATGTGGTCCAGCACGACTGTGTTAGGCAAAACTATCTTAAGAAAGCTTTTTCTGAAGCAGCTCATTTGAAGGGATTGTTCCTCTTGATGCAAATGCATTTTTGTGCAATTTTAGAGGCTATTATTGCACTTTGTTCCAGCCATAAGGAGTCTACAGTGACAATTAGTACAAAACAATGACGGGAAGAAAGCTAAGACCTTGCTTTAAGTAATGAAAATGCTACAGAGAAGTGAAGGAGAGGATCTGGCAGCTAATGGGTTTTGGCACTCTATGCAAGAAGGCAGCTTGAGAAATGGAAGTACCTTGGCTTTCCTCAGCTCACAGGCAGCTTGGTTCACTCCTCTCCTGAGGCACAGACCCCAACCTGTGCTCAAAACCACTGTGATCACAAGGCCCCATCCACCAGAAACACCAGCTCTGCCCCTCACACCAGCCACTGCACATACAGCATTTGCTCTTTTTCATTTGATTTGAATAGCTAGAAGTTGGTTTGAACTTAAACCCAGAACCTTCAGCAACATTTAATTCCTTAGCCCGTCTGGTTAAGAAGCTCTTTCTGCGGGAAGTTTGTCACTCATCTTCATTCCACTAGAAAGTATTTGTGGTTATGTGGTCATTTCCTGTGTCTCCAAGACCAAGGGGGAGCAAAACCATCTTGCCTCAGGAGCAAAGTAATGCATTTCTCTTTAATTCTATATAAGGTTACACCAGAGATAAACAATGGCAGAGCTGATGATGAGTTTTACAGGTTTAAGCTCTCACATGCTCCATTTCCTCTTAAAGAGGCAACATGTCGCTTCAAAGAGCCTCCCACCTGACCAGGGGACACTCCAGCTGTTCCTCCTAAAGATCAGCACCTCTAGGCCAGGCTTTAACTTCGTAACAATAAAACACGAAAGGTTTATCTTACAATAAAAACAAACGAACATGGAAAAGCAAAGGGCTTGATCCACGCCAGGCACATTTTCCCTCCCTTTCTTGCATGACAGACTCTTTGGAGGAAAAGGCCACAGGAAAGCGTACAACCCATTTTTCACCTTCCCTGACAGTTTAAAATGTTTAACTAGAAAAACAGCCTCTTCCACCCCACATCCATCACCTCAGCCAAAACTCATTTACAGTGTCAACAGGGGACAGGACAGTTGTGTGGACACCTCAGCCCTGCTCCCAGCCACACAGAGAGAGGCACAGCCACACTGAATTGGCATCAGGCAGCAAGCTTGGGCGCCAAAACTTTTTCTTTCTACTTTTTAGGCTCTTACACCTTCCAAGAAAAACGTCCCAGTGCCTCCAATCAATCTAACACGCAGGAGAGCACGCGCTGCATACCCAACAGGACATCATAAAAGTGTCTTGGAGAGAAACACAAATCTTCAGGATGGGCTGCAGCCCCATGAGAACATCTGGGAAAAGCTTTTTCTATAAATTCAATCAACAGTTGCTCCAACAGTGATACTACACGGTTCTTTCCTAGGCTACCCAAGTAGCTACAGGCTGAGGCAGCTACTAACACAGCCACACCTAGATGTACTTTGCTTCAATAGCTTGAAACTTAAAATAGAAGGATTAAAATATGCTCATTGACATCTGGCAGATGTGTTGCTGTTACTATAGCAGCTGGAAGGTTTTCAATTACTTAATCCCAAAACGAAAACTATTATTTTCCTTTGCCATTCCACACACACAAATACTAAACTGAGAGCTTCAGCCTCCAGTCCCACTCTGACAAGATACATAAAGAATTGCTTTGCAAAAATGTGGAGGAAAGCTGCTTTCTTACACCAGGGCCTTCACAGGGCAGCACTTAGCACCAGTTAGAAATCCGAGACCATGAAATCACTTATTTAAGGAGAGAATTAATTTTAAGCAGACTCTTTGCAAGGTCTTAGTGGCAGGAATCAGATTTGCTTCAAACACCAACTTCGAAGTTTTCATTCCCATCTCCCCTGTGGTGTGGATTGTTTGCAGAGCAGACAGAAAAATGAGCAAGGACACAGAAGAAAACACGGTGAAATTATATACCGAGTGCTCAAAAAAGAAGCAGGAAAAAGAGTGCTTTGTTTTATCCTAGCATCTGACTGTAGTAACACAGAAAAAATTGGAATAACAACATATTAATATCCAAATATCATTCTAATCAAAAATCCTGACAAGCTTTCAGGGGCTGCTTTCACTCAGGGACAGGTCAAGCCCTGCTCAAAGGCAAACCTTGGGTGAACACCCAGCACTGCTGCAGAGGCACAGGCAGCAGCACCAAGGGCCCGTGGTGTCCCAAGGAACCACAGGGACAAGGGACCAGAAACTTCAACCTCACACCACAGACTGATGAATGAACTGTGAGAGCTGAGGGCAGGAGTGGAAGCTGCTCTGTGATGTAATACTGCAACTTCCAGTGAAGGTGGGGAGGCCCTGGCACAGGGTGCCCAGAAAAGAAGCTGTGGCTGCCCCTGGATCCCTGGAAGTGCCCAAGGCCAGGTTGGATGGGGTTGGGAGCAGCCTGGGGTGGTGGAAGGTGTCCCAGCCCATGGCAGGAGGTGGGATGGAATGAGCTTTAAGGTTCCTCCCAACCCAAACCATTCTGGGATTCTCTGATCAAAATCCCACCAAGCTTTTAGACAAATCAGGGCTGTGCTTGCTTTACAAGCTCCTATATAAAAAATCAGCAATATTCTCATAACACAGAAAATACCCCTCTGGCAGGAAACTTTGCCTTGTCTTACTGCAATTACATGTTCTGCTAATAAAAACAATAACATTGCTGAAAAGGAGGATTTAGCAGGAGTAAACACACCCACACTCAGGGCTTTTGCAGCCCAGCTCTGAGGGCTGGCAATGCTGCTGCTTCACACCCACCCAGCACAGGCTGGCCAGTACTGACGTCTGCTGGCCCAGCTCAGAAACAGAGGCAACTGAGAGTAAAAAGAGTTTCAGGGGCATCTCACTGTCAGGAATGAGGAGCAAAGGAGCCTGATCCTTCTCAAACATCCATTTATTACCACCAAGGATGTGCCAGAAGCCCCGAAAGGATTTTCTAAGAGAATTGCTTCTGATATAAAAAAACAACAAAGTCTTGTTCCTATCCACTGCTGTAACATCTCAAGGACCAAACTTCAGGATATCATTTGGCTACAGCACCTTTTCTGTGGGCACTGCCACTGCATGCCACCTCCAAAAAAGGCAGAGCTGGCATCTTACCAATGCCCTAATGCAGAGGTTCAGGAAGTCAGGGCATTTTGGGCTCATTTCCTGTGGAGCAGAGCTTAGGAGGTTTGGGGTTTGCAGAGGCTGCACTGGCAGAGGGATTGTCACAGCTCTTCTCTCAGGTTCTCTTGCTCCAAAAGGCCACCAAGAGCAGACTGGCACAGCTGGTGGGGCACACCCTGCAGGGCACAGCTCCCTGACTCATCCCGAGTGCCAGCCAAGTGGAACAGCAGGGCACAATGCAGTTAGGAGGAGACCTGGATTCCTAAAGAGTTTCCTGTCTTTTTCTTCCACCTGAAGATAATACCCCCTTAATTTGTAAATGGATATTGTATTCAGAGCTCTGCTAACATCATAACTAAATATTGCTGTTAAATTTTGGACTAAAAGCCTATTCTCAGAACAGCATTTGCCCACCTCTTCCAAAGAAAACATTTTTTGTTGTCTGTGCTGCCTCCCTGCACAGCCTGAGCCATGAGCAAATCATATTTACACTACTTGGTCTGCTGCAAGACAAAACTAGTGGAGCTGGATCTTCTGCACGTCAAGGAAAAATAACTTGGGGCTCCAACAAAGCTCACACAACAATGCAGTTGTGTGTTCACATAATATCCATGCTCACCAGCATTAAAAACAAAACCCCAAAGGAAGAACAAGCCTTCTGGCCTGGTAGCTAAGACTGGATGGCCATGATACAACTGCCAAGCAAAAAAACACTTCAAAACAGGAATTTCAGGATTTTTGTATATTTAGACAAAGTCTAATCCAGTTTTTCAGAAAGTGTAATCAAGTTTTATCATTATATAGACTGACTTTATCCTATTCATAACCATGTGAAGGATTATTTAAAAATACTGACATTGCAATCCATACAATGATTCTTTCTGAAATATCCAATCTGTGGAATGACACAAACAATACAATTTCACCCTTGCCATTAACAGAACAGCTATTCAAGCAGGCCAGATGATGAAAGCCAGAAGAAATCATGTTAAGAGTTGCAGGAGAATTCAAAGTGCCCTTTTCTCTTTAAAAAAATCCCTATTAAATGGAAATTAGAAGCATTTTATTTTTCAGATGTCAAAACAGAGGATTAGAGGAAAATGAAATCACTACACTGGGTTATTTACAAGCTTCCAGGCTGAATTTCGGTCAATCACAGACATACATCAAAACATTTCTCTCCTGAAAAAAAATTAACCTCAACACAGCAACTCCACGTACACAAGTCAAGAAGCAAACAGCTTCCCTAGGATTACCTTTCAGGATCAGGGAAATTACAGTGTTCAACTCATTTAAAACAGCAACAGCTTCAAAACAAACCAAGGCATGCAGGCATAGAAACCTCCCTCTATTCCACACATACTCTTTATTGCCCTTCTGTCCCCTGGAAACAGCACATAATAATAATTTGTCCAAAATTACAGCCTTGCAGCAAAAAAACCACCTCTGTCAGTCTTTTGTGAGTAATTGTCTTTCCAAATAAACAGCCATGAACTATCAATCAGTTAAACAAACAAGCCAACCCTTTGAAAGGGGTTTGGAGCCTGCAGGATGGAGGAAGACCACGACACTGTTTACTTCATCACCCCTCCTCTACAGAGCTCAGCTGATGAAAAGGAAGAAATGACTGTGAAGGCTGGGGAGGACACAAGAGTTGAGAAAGGTTTGCAATCGGGAAAGGAAAAGAAAGCCAGGGTAGCTCGAATCCCTGCGGCCACACCCCAAACAAACAACTTTTCTTTCTGTAAGAAAGTAACAAGTAGCTTTTCTGCATGAAAAATCAGTATCAGAATGAAAAAAAGTAGCAGAAAGTTGAATTATTTCTATGACTGGCTGGGTGAAAAGCCCTGAGAATGCTGCAAAGCCAGAGCCAGCAGGATCTGGACTGTCAGAAAACCTTCAGTTAGCTAAGAAAGCACAACCCAGTTCCCTGCACACAAACACTGTGCTCACAACTACATCTGGAATTGAAGAGGAACAAAACCACGTGAATGCAGCCTCATCATTAGCCAAACAAATAAATATCAGTCCTAATAAAAACGAGGTGACCACGAGCTGCATTTAACAATGGCTCAATGTTCTGCACAGGTAGAAAAAGGTTTGCTTACTCTTTGAAATTAAATACTGTCCTAACAACACCTGACAAAATCCTCTGTTTGGGACTAACAGGAAAAAGTTAATACTAAATTACAAGATCCACACAGGTAGTGACCAAGAGCTCAAAACCATAATATAGCATTTCAAAAGCTGCAACACAAGATAAATATTTATTTTGGAAGTTTTAGTGGCGGGAGATCAAGCTTTTTCAGGAGCTTGGTCTCCAATTAAAACAGTATTGCACAAGTACAAAGAGCAGAGCTAAGGACAAACCCCAGCTTACACAGCATAGTGGGAATCCTGACGGGCTGAGGACAGGCTGCACAGCCCCTGCTGGAATTTCAACCTCAGCACTGCTCACAAAGCCAGCCTGAGAGCTCTGCCTCCCCTTCTCCCCCTCTGCTGTTTCCCATGTCCCTCCAGCCCTCGAATTAATCCACAGGAGTTATCTGTCCACAGTTCTCACAGACACTGGGATATGTCCCACATGCAAGGCTCCAGAAATTCAGCGCTTTCCTTTATTTAGAGAGGCTGGAATGGGAAAACACTGGGCTAATCACAGTGTTTGTTTTTCTCCAGACATTGGCTGGGAAGTTCTCCCTGGCTGCAGCACTCAGGAAGGATGTAAAGGCACATTTGGGAAGGAAACTACGGTCACCAAAGGGAAAAGTCTGACAAAAAAAGACATTTATCAAATCCTGCATCCCATCCTCAAGTAAAAAAGTTTATTTTCTTTCCTTCTTTCTTTCCAGTACCACAACCTCCCTTGATAATTCATTGGAAACTCCAGCAAACTTTGCAGTAATATTACAAAACCAATCAACACAACCACTTAAGGTTTTAATGTCGCTGAAGAGAAAACAATCATTCCCACTGGGATACCACGAAAAAATTTCTGCTGTCAGCACACAGCTCATGCAGGAGGTTGCCAGTACAAATGCTACAGTTACTGATCAATTGTAAAAGCACACAAACCAGAAATGTGCCCTCAGAGGCGAAGAGAAACACGTGTCTGAGCCCATCCCACTGGGTTTGGTGCTAAGATAAAGAGATGCAGCACATGTGACCTGTTTTGGCAGTCTAATGAAAAACGTGAATTGGACTGAGATCTCTACTCTGCATCCTCATAAAGCCAACACCAGGAATCCTCGAACTGGAGCACCAGAGCACAAGGCAAAGCAGGTTCTCATTCTTCTGTGAGCACTTTAGGATGGAAGAAAACACTGAATAAAAAGGAAAGGCCCACTGCAGGGTCAGGCTGCATGGAGAGCCCCTCAGCAGGAGTGCAGGTGACAGACACCAAGCTGAGCAGTGCAGACACACCTGAGGGACAGGGCTGTCCAGAGGGACCTGGGCAAGCTCGAGGAGCAGCCCATGGGAATCCCATGAGGTTTAACAAGAGCAGGTGCTGGTGTTGCACACGGGTCAAGACAACCCCCAGGATCAATCCAGGCTGAGGGATGCACAGATTGGGAGCAGCCCTCGGGAGAAGGACCTGGACATGACCCAACCCAGAAACTCCCCGTGTCCTGGGCTGATCCCCCAGCCTGGGCAGCAGGAAAAGGGGGTTCTGCCCCTCTGTCCTGCCCAGGTGAGACCCCACCTGCAGAGCTGCCCCAGCCCTGGGGCCCAGCACAGGAAGGAGCTGCTGGAGAGTCCAGACGAGGCACCAGGATGAACAGAGGGATGGAGCAGCTCTGCTGGGAGGAAAGGCTGAGAGAATTGGGATTGTTCAGCCTGGAAAAAAGAAGGTTTTGGGGTGACCTAATTGCAGCCTTCCAGTACCTGAAGGGAGCAGACAGGAAAGATGGAAAAAGACTGCTTACAAGGGCCTGGAGAGACAGGACAAAGGGGAATGGCCTCTCAATGACAGAGGGCAGGAGATGGTGGAATAATGGGAAAAAGTCCTTCCCTGTGAGGGTGGGGAGGCCCTGGCACAGGGTGCCCAGAGCAGCTGTGGCTGCCCCTGGATTCCTGGAAGTGCCCAAGGCCAGGCTGGATGGGGCTTGGAGCCACCTGGGACAGTGGAAGGTGTCCCTGACCATGGAAGTGCAGGGGGGGGGATGGGATGAGCTTTAGGGTCCAGCACAAACCTTCCAGCACAAACCAGCCTGTGATTCTGTGAAATCAATCCTGTATCCACTTCTTTCAGCCTCCAGGGCAGAGGATGTACAGGATTCTGACATGTACAGCTGCAGCATGGAACAACTTCTTGTTTATAATTTGGCATACTTAATATTTTATGATAAAGCAACCAATGCTATGGAAACGTAAACATATCCAGACATGTTTGCCAGACCAACCTGAATAGAATTTCATAAGGAAAAACACTGCTCCGGAGCACTTGACACTTTTCAAAGGTCTGTTATAAACAATGGAAGTTTCAGTTTACTTAAAATTATTAAACATCTTTTCTAATGGAAAAGTATTAGGCAACTAAAACCCCCGAGTTCCTCATCAGCTTTCAAGCACAAGGCCACTGCAGCAACAAGAAATAAACATTCACATTTCCCAGATATTATTTATGGCCCTAAAAGAGACATCTGCACCAACACGGAACAAATATCTTTTGTGTCAGACACTGCACTCCTTGCTCTATACACTGCATTTAAAGATTTGGGTTTGGAAACACATTTTGTGAAGCCACCAGCTCTGCCTGGTGTCACTTTGCAGCCGGTGACAGGGCGAGCACAGCACTGCCACCATCACCACCCCTAAAACTCACAGTTCTCAGTGAAACCTCGTGAATGGTTTGCTGCAGAAAACTGAGGCATGTGCATAACTCTCACTTTAAGGGCAAATAAATACGGGGAAAAAAAACCCAACACAACTGTTCCCCTACTTAACGAAAAGGCAGAACTACAGGGCTGGGACACGGACGGAGCTTCTCAATGTCACACTCCACACGCTGTACTGAGTGACACGTGCCAAAGCTCTCAGCGTGTCACGCTGCCTATCGCTTTTAATAAACGCAGCCCCCCTGGCACCCGGAGCGATGTGAACAGCTCTGCCCGGGCTGATTTCAAACCCACCGCCGCAGCAAAGCCGAAGGCGGGCAAGGTCGCGGCAAGCCAGGATCCGGTCGTACCTGCCCGCTACTCATTCATTCCGTTCGGGAGGCCTCCCAGATTTCCTACGGAGCCCAGATTTCCCACGGAAGCCTCTTATCTTCAACACAGGGAGTAACCAGAGGTCAAACACGCCCGGAGCGCGGTAAGCCGGGGCCGGGCCGGGGCGCAGAGCTGGGAGCGGGCCCGGCGGGGGTCCGAGCCCGCGGCCAAGGTCACCTTGCCAGGCCCGGGGGCGTCGGCTCTACCCGACGCCGCGGACAGCGATGAGGGCGGATCCTCCGGACACCCCGAGCCCCTCCCGGGCTCACAACCCCTCTGAGGCAAACCCGGGGCGGCGGGGGGCACTGGGCCCCGCGCCGCGGGGACACGTCGGTGACCGCTCTCCCAGCTCCGGGGAGCCCGGGGGACCATCGCCGCTCTTCCGCGGGCCCTCCCGCTCCGCCGTGCCCGTGCCGCCCTTACCCAGCTTGACGGCGGAGTCCGCCACACACCGGTCCCACTTCCTGCCCAGGTCGCCCTCCGACGCCATCTTGCCCGTCCCCTCACCTCCTCCCCCGCGCAACTCTCGCGAGACCTGGTGCTCCACCTATCGCCCGCGCCGGCAGATCTCGCGAGAGTTCGCCGCCGTCGCCATGGTAACCGACGGGAGGGCGTCATGGCCGCCGCGCCCGACCTTGGGCCCGGCCCAAAATCCCCTTTTTCCCCCGTAGGATCCGGCCAAAAACGCCGTTTTTCCCCGTAAGACTGGGCTCGCCACGTCCCCAGCCCGTCCCAGGCTCCGCCTCTCCGTCTAGAGCTCCCGCTGTGTCCTTGTTAGCCCTCGTCTCCCTCAGCCTATGGCAGCATCCCTTCCTGCTCGCAGGCGCCCGGGTTGGGCCCGCGCCCGCCGCCCCCCGGCCCGCAGGGCTCTCTCCTCAGCCATGGTAAGAGCAGAGCTGTGCTGCGGGGCCAAATTCCTCCCTGCAGCCTTGGGTACAGCACTGGACACACTCCCCCGTGTAGGTTTTCCATGGTCCTACATCCTACACGGCTCCTGCATCTCCTCAGCAGGAGGAAGAACATTCCCTGAGGGAGGAACAGGTGCCCAGGGAGGGCGTGGAGTTTCTCTCGGTGGAGACATTCCAAACCCACCTGGACGCATTCCTGTGGCACCTGCTCCAGGTGTCCCTGCCTTGGCAGGGAGGTTGAAATGAATGATTTCCAGAAATCCCTAACAACCCTCATAGTTCTGTGATTTCTGCTGTCTGGCCTCAGCTGCCCTTCAGGGCCTGAAATGAGATACAGGTATGTGACAGCTGTTGTCAATCCCTATCAATATCCCAGCAATCACCTCATTTTAAGAGCAACCTGGGCCCCCCATATTCTTGTTTATTTAAAAAAAGGAGCCAAATAATCTCAGCAAGATTGTTCTGTCGCATTCAAGAAGTTATTCCACACAATTGGTTGATAATGAGAATCACAGAATTGCAGAATGGTTTGGGTTGGGAGGGACGTTAAAGTTGATTCAGTCCCACCCCTGCCATGGGCAGGGACACCTTCCACTATCTCGGGTTGCTCCAAGCCCTGTCCAACCTGGTCTTGGATAATTCCAGGGATCCAGGAGCAGCCACAGCTGCTGTGCCCACCCTGTGCCAGGGCCTCATCACCCCACCCAAACACTGGGAAGAATTTCTTCCTTGTATATATATATATATTTGTATTTATTTCCTAATTTTAGAGGAAGAGGTTGTGGGCAGGGTCCCCACTGCCTTCTGGGGTTTCAGCCCACCCTGCAGCGTGCTACAGCTTTGTGGAGCAAGCCACTGAAGTGTGAATGTCTCCAAAGCTACTATAATGAATTTTGTGTTGCAAATGGTGTGTAGGCTGCCTGGAAGGCAGTCTCTAGAAACCTTGTGGGGAAAAAAAAAAACCAACCAAGCCCGGGGGTTTGTCAAGTACTGATGTCCCCATTCACACTTCGAGGCAGTTCTTAGCTGTGATTATTTGTTTTGATTTCTCCAATTTCTGGCAATTTTCTTTATCGAGGTGGAGGAGGCTCTGCTGCTTCATAAAACTGGAAGTTCTTTTGCAAGTCAATTAGAGACTAAAGCCACAAACAGAAGTGAAAAGTTCTTGAGGCTGGCAAAAAATTTCATTAAGTTATNCAGGGGCAGCCACAGCTGCTGTGCCCCCTGTGCCAGGGCCTCATCACCCCACCCAAACACTGGGAAGAATNAATTTCTTCCTTGTATATATATATATATTTGTATTTATTTCCTAATTTTAGAGGAAGAGGTTGTGGGCAGGGTCCCCACTGCCTTCTGGGGTTTCAGCCCACCCTGCAGCGTGCTACAGCTTTGTGGAGCAAGCCACTGAAGTGTGAATGTCTCCAAAGCTACTATAATGAATTTTGTGTTGCAAATGGTGTGTAGGCTGCCTGGAAGGCAGTCTCAAGAAACCTTGTGGGGAAAAAAAAAAAACCAACCAAGCCAGGGTGTTTGTCAAGTACTGATGTCCCCATTCACACTTCGAGGCAGTTCTTAGCTGTGATTATTTGTTTTGATTTCTCCAATTTCTGGCAATTTTCTTTATCGAGGTGGAGGAGGCTCTGCTGCTTCATAAAACTGGAAGTTCTTTTGCAAGTCAATTAGAGACTAAAGCCACAAACAGAAGTGAAAAGTTCTTGAGGCTGGCAAAAAATTTCATTAAGTTATTGTTGGTTTACGTCTTTCATTTATCTTAAAAGTACAACTGATTTACTCTAGAGTCACAATGGAAGATTTTTATTTATAATTAGTTGAGTTCAACTCCTTCACATATCACAGAACAATGACAACTAAGCATTATTTTCACTTCCTTATAAAATCTAAATGGCTTTTTAAATCTTATTTTGAAAGGCACATGGTTAAGGCGAGCCCTTGGAGGCTCAGGAGGTTTCCCTGGGGAAGGCAGCCCCTTGTTCTGTAAGGGGACCTTCCTTTTCTCTTCCTCCCCCTGCAATTTGCACAAATCACTCTGCATTGCTGCATAGTTGGTATCCAAAATAGAACCACGCATCGAGTTACTTATAAAAATACCAACATGATCCAGCAGTTTTTTTTCCCTGAATAGCTCCAGAAGTGCTGTCTGAAACCACTGCCCCAGCGGTGCCAGCTCCACCCTCCCCTTTTCCAAACAGCTCTGGAAAATATCAAGAGGGGAAAGATAACTTGAAGCCTCCAAAATAATCCTTTCATTTTCATCCCCAGAATTAAATTCCAGAGGGCAGTGTTTAAAACCAACCCAGAAATGTGGTCTTCTCTTGGCAAAAACAAATGCTCAGTGCAGGCCAGTGTAGTCTCACTTCACACTTACTCATTTTCAGGCTGCTGGGCTCCCTGGAAAACGCTGTTTTTCAGGATGAAGGAAGCAGTGGTGAGCAGCTGGATTGTGAGGCACTTCATAAAGGGTTGTGTTGCTGTGTCTCAATGTATCCTGACAGCCTCACCTCAGGGCCTGGTGCATTAAACCCTTTCCAAGGGGATGGAATAGTTCAGGGTAATTGTTTTGAACGTTCAGCTTCCTTTGGAGAAATGGCTCTGCTGCTTTTAAATCCCAGAGTCACCGAGTGATCAGAGGGGGCTCTGGAAAACGTTATCCATTAAGGATCTAGAGCACATTCTCTGTACCCCCTTCCCCACCCCAGGGACAAATTAAGGCAGGAGGGAATGCGTCCAAAGACAGGCTTTTCTCTCCATTGCTATAGTTACTTGGCAATTAGACTCTCCCAGTGTAATATCAACTATTTATTATTGTGGGACTCCAAGGTGATGTTTAGAACATGCGGTTTTGAAAAACCTTTTTTTGCATTTTACAGCCCAGCATGTGCTGTCCCAGGATTCCTTCCCTCCCTTCTCCCCGCATGCTCCCCTCTCCTTTCTTTCCAGTAAATGAGTGTATGAATAAATGGAGGAAATGAAGTCAGAAAGCTTCAGAATGAGCCCTGTATTTCTCTGGTGGAAGTAAATTTTTAGTTGAAGTAGGTTCAGACCTTGTATCCCCAGTTTTGTTAACTGTGTGCCTGACTGAGTTGTGTATGGAATCAGGAGCTGCTCACCAGGAGTTAGACACTGGTTAGGTTTTCAGCAGAAGGCCATCAGATAAGCCACAGGCAGGACTGGGGATCTCAGATGAATAAGGAACATTATTATTCTTCAAAATTGCTGTTTCCCTGGTGTCCAGTGGAAGATCCATGCAGAGGGCACATCCAATGCTCTGTCCAGTTCTGGGGCCCTTACCAGAAGAAGGACATGGAGGGGCTGGAGTGTATCTAGGGAAGGGAATGGAACTGGAGAAGGGTCTGGAGTACCAGGAGGGGCTGAAGGAGCTGGAAAAGAGGCTCAGCCTGGAGCAAAGGAGGCTCAGGGGGGACCCTGTGGCTCTGCACAAGTCCCTGACAGGAGGGGGCTCAGGGGGGTCGGGCTCTGCTCCCAGGGAACAGGGACAGGACAAGGGGAAATGGCCTCAAGGTGTGCCAAGGGAGGCTCAGGTTGGACATGAGCAGGAATTTCTCCATGGAAAGGGTGCTCAGGCCTTGGCAGAGGCTGCCCAGGGAGGTTTGGAGTGCCCACCCCTGGAGGGAAGGCCTGGATGTGACACTCAGTGCTCTGGGCCAGGGACAAGGTGGGGATTGGTCACAGCTTGGACTTGATGGTCTGGGAGGGCTTTTCCAACCAGGAGGAATCTATGATTCTATGGCTGCCCTTGGAGGTGAGGAGCTCCTCTGGAACTGCACCAGCTGGAATTCAAACCCTTTTCAATAGAGAAGACTTCCTTTCAACTGTTACCTCTGGCTGGTCCATAGAGCAGGATGAGTTTTTCTTTCAAAAGTTCCCAGCAAGTTTCTTTTAAATCTTGAACCTTCCCCAGGATGAGAATATCACCTCCTATCCTATTTTTTTCAAAGAATCCTAAAAGCATCCCTTGTGTCATTTCCCCCCTGGATACTCACACACTCTTGCTCTCCTCTTTCCCAAAGAACACACATGCAGCTTCTCCCATAGTTTTAAATAACATGAATCACCTCCCACACACACATTTATTATTTATTTTTCTGCCAAGATCTGCACAGGAAGGCAGCAGTGTAGGAGTTATCTGCTTGAAATGGTTGACACAGCCTTGCTGTGGGCCCCCACTCTCTGTTTCCTGTACTTCCAGAACAATTCCTTCATGTAACAGAGAGATCAGACCTGGGTGGGAACCTCCAACTCTCAATCTCCACGCTGATGTCTTGGATTTTTCCTCCCAAACATAAGCCACATTCACCAACAGACACTGATGCTTCTTTCTCTCTTTGAAAACCTTTTAGCTCTCCAAGTAACAACAACAACAACAAAAAAGTCTGAGGAGAAAGAAACCCCTCCTCAGCAGGACTTTGCCCTGAAATGGGAAAGGTGCCAGTGACTCCATTAAGTCTCCTGTGCTGTCCTTATTGATTTTATGTGGATGGCAGTCGGATGCTGTGGGATGAACAATGCTCTGAGGCTGAGCTGACTTGCATTAGGAGGGACAGCTTGTGCTGCAGTGAAACATCCCTCAGGCTTTCCATGGGGATCACATCCACGTTAATTGGCACGTCCTGTGCCTGTGCTGATGGATTTCCACGCTGCTTTGGTTGGATTTGGTGTGTGGTGCTGCTGGTTCCAGCTGTCAGGTATGGCTGGTTGAAGCAGAACTTGGAAAAAACGGGACAAGATGTGTCGCAGCTCATGGTGCTAATTCTGCTCTAAGCTGCTTTTGCTGTGCAGATGAAGTTTGCCCCAAAAATCTCGGCAGGAAAGCACTTGCATGGAAACACTGACCTGAGTTTTTGCCAACCCTGAAATTCCAGGCCAAAGCAGTGCTCTGACATTTCATGTCTTTATTTTCTGTGCACTATTTTGTGATCATTTTTTAGAACAGTAGAAAGAGAAAGACTCCTTGTGCTGTATTGATGAGGCTTTCTAATGAATAAGTCCATGAAAAAGTGCAATTTTTCAGCCTTTCAGTATGTTTTTCCATTCGTCCATGTCTCTGGCTAATTCTATACAGATTCTAACTACTGAACCATGACCATTGTATTAAGAAAGAATCCAGGCAGGCCCTTACAATTCTTTTGGCTGGTACATTAGCAGGCTTCAAATGAAGTGCAACGTGTCAAGGAAAAAGTAAGGGAATGGAAAGTTTTGTTTCTTTCTGGTGTGTTTAATCAGCTTCTCCTTGATTCTTTTTTAATGACAAGCCGCAGACATTATTGCAAGTTAATGACCAAGTTTGACAAGAATGCCCTCAATACTCTCTTTGCTCAGGCTAAAGAGCTCCTGTCTCACAAGTTTTGTGGGCTGAAAACACAAAGTTAAAGGAGCAGCTGCAAGAAGAAGAATAAACAGTGTCCTAGGATATGCAGCTAAGTGCTGGAACAGGAGGGATCCCAGTAATCCTGCAGTGTATGGACATCTTGAGCTGCTGCTGGCTTTGTCCTTTCCATTAACCAAAGGAGTAGATCTGCTTGGGGTGCTGATGGAGTGGAAAAAAGTCTGGCTCAACATTCTCAGTGCAGGGAGGGGAATGCCTCAAACCTCGCACTAAATGGGTGATACGTTGTTTTTCATTAAGCGTGGTATTTGGAGTTACTCATCAGTTCCTGCAGGAAATGGGGAAACTCTTAAAACCTTTAAATTCCAAGAGTACACTCAGGAAAGCTGCTTTGGACTCAGGATGGGGGACTTTTTTATTGTTTGTGTGCTATTTTGACACTGTGTACAAAGATCTCCATAGTGAGAACTATCTGTGGCTTGAACATAGAATTCCAAGACGTTGGGGAGTGTTGTAGGTACCTTTTTCCTATATTGGTTTCCAAGAAACACTCAGTTTTCAGCCTCAAACCAAGTGATGCTGCTGTTTTACTGACTCTGACTAATAAAACCCAGCAAGCTAAACTTTACCATTGCTGGAAGAGTCTTGCAGCAGTAAATTCAATTTATGAGAACTCCTAATAAAAGTTTACATATCTTTCAAGTGCCATGAAAAAAAATGGGCAATCTGACCAAAACAAAAAAAAAAAAGGAAAAAGCAAAAAAAGCAAAAAAAAAAAAGCTCAAGATGTTTCTTTCTTTATTAAAAAAATGACTATTCAGTGAAGCATGAAGGTTTTCTCTCAGACCTTGTTCCTCAGCATGTTCTCACAGCCACCCTTGGTCCTGGATAAATGCTGGAATAAACAAAATAAATAGCGTTTCACCACGCATGCAGGAGGATAAAATAAAAAACCACATCGTGGTGGACCACAAATGCTTCAGGAAGTTCCGGCGCTGAACGTGAAAAGCACTTTGTAATGCTAATAAGTGTTTATCCTTTTGCTTCCTCGAATGTAATCAAATGTACAGGGAAAGCACATGGATTTCAGAGCTGCTGATTGCAGGATCAAAAAGCCTCCTTATTAATTGCACATGAATCCGATGTTGTTGGGCTGTTAAGATGTCAACTGACATCATTGTTTGCTTCCTTTGTTGATAGAGCCTCATTTTAGAGAGGGCTAATGCCTGACACGAAGCCTTTGGAGTGCTCTTTCCTGTGTGATCCATGTTGGGAGGTTTGGGAAGTGCCTGAGGCACAGGTAATGCCTTGGATTTCTGGAATGTCCCTGAATTGGTGTCAACCCCTCCACAAATCCCAGCAGAAGGTGGGATGGTGGTGACATTTCTGGACTTTCTGCCTGCTGGGATCCATTCCCTACTCCAAATTGCAGCCTGCCTGGGAGAGTCTGGTCCTACATCTTAATAAACAAACAACAAAAAAAATAATCCCTGAAACATGGCCTGCTATAAACAAGCAAAGCAAACAGCTGGTCCTCATTTGAAAAAAAAAAAGATGTGACATCAATTTCAAAACGAATCTGCAGATCTTCTTAATGCAAATATTTTTGGGAAAACAAAAAGCAGCTGTTTATTCTTCTTTATACCTATTAGCAGGAAAACAAAATCCAGGATGCTTGTATTTCTTCCGCTAAGAAAAACATCCTCTTGACCTCAACATTCATTTGGAGCTCAAATTGTTTGAAATACATTGGGCTGCCTCATTCTGCTATTGCTGTGCTGCTCCAGCAAGCAGCCAGGAGCTGTTTCTGTTCAAAACTAAAAGGTACAAGTAGAGTTGTCATTGAAATTTTGTGACAGAAAGAAAGAAGTTAAGAACAGGCGTTTTCAGATCTATCCTCCCAGCCCTGAGGAGTACACGTGCATTAGATGTGTGGATCCCTGGAAAATGAATGAATAATTTGGCCAGTGTAATGAACAGGTTTGCTTTTCTTAATTACTGCTGGGAGGCAGCTCTGAGGGAGTGCAAGGACTGGAGGAGGATCTGGGGACTGCGAAATCGGAGCCGTTTGGGATTGCTGCATCTTACACAGCAGGTTGAAGGAGGTTAGGCTGAGGAGCAGTGGCAAAGAGCTGCATTTGGAATCTCTTGAGCCTTCTGAGGTCAGGTGGCTCCACTCTCAGATGTGCAAGGATAATTTCCCACCTTTGAGTTTGTTTGGTCCTGGTTATTGATGAGAGTTTTATGTGGTTTTGTGTTTCTGTGAAGTAATAGAGCTCCTGGTTTTTCCTGAGATCGTTCTACTGTTTTCTCTCCTCCCTTCCTGGGCTCATTTTTGTTCCTGAGCTGAAAACACCAGGGAGAGCTGCATGGGCTCCATTGTGGTGCAAATTCATGCGGTGCAGTCCTGTCTGGCTCTTGTAACCGGATCCATGGCCAAGCTGTTCACCTCCTTGGAAATCGGGGCTGTCCTTTGCAGGCTGAAAGCTTGGCTGGTTGGTTAAGGAGCAGTCAGAGCTGCTACCTCCTGCCAGGTGCTGTTTGGTATCTGATAGCAGGGAATGTTCAGTGTCCAGCCACAAACACCTGTGACAATGTGTGACTGCAAGGGCAGGGCTCGGCCTGGGTCATCCCTGCCGGGGAGGATGGGCCACAGTGTTACAGCCAGGGGAAAAGCCTGTCTGTGACATCCAAGGGAACAGCCCTGAGTGACTGTCCCTGTCTGTGACATCCAAGGGAACAGCCCTGAGTGACTGTCCCTGTCTGTGACATCCAAGGGAACAGCCCTG